>OY986972.1:23709175-23891175 GCA_963920575.1 Narthecium ossifragum
CCCCTATTCATTCTCGTAATTACAGCCAAGCATGCCACCTAATCCGTCATTCTCGAAAAATTCCAAATTTATTCCGCCCCTCCCATTTCCAACGCTCACCAGCCTCTCTTCCCATAATTAGTAGTAACTTCCATGTTAAATTGTAGTTAATTCATATTTACTTCATTATTTAACCAGTACGTAACTACCATTAACTACCATTAAAATGGTAAGTACTTCGTGGTAACTACATCATATGATTGGTAGTTACGTCCCATTATTATTGGTAGTAACTTCCTAGTTAAACGGTAGTTATAAGGGAAGTAACTACCATTTAACTAGAAAGTTACTACCAACTTTATTGGGAAGTAACTACCATCTAACCACCTACTATCTTCCATAGATAAGGGAAGTAGCTACTTTCCAGTTTAAGCAGTAGTTACTTCCCATCTAAACTGGTAGTTACTTCCCATTTAACTGGTAGTTACTTCCCATCCAAACTGGTAGTTACTTCCCATTTAACTGGTAGTTACTTCCCAGTTTAAGCGGTAATTACTTTACAAAAAAACTGTAATTACTTCACACTTCAACTGGTAGTTACTTCCCATTCAAACTAGTATTTACTTGCCAATTAAACTGGTAGTTACTTCACAGTTAACTGGTAGTTACTTCCCATATAAATTGGTAGTTACCCCCCCAAAACTGGTAGTTACTTTCCATCCAAACTGGTAGTTACTTCCCCCATTTAACTGGTAGTTACTTCCCCCATTTAACTGGTAGTTACTTCCCAGTTTAAGCGGTAATTACTTTACAAAAAAACTGTAATTACTTCACACATCAACTGGTAGTTACTTCCCATTCAAACTGGTATTTACTTGTCAATTAAATTGGTAGATACTTCACAGTTAACTGGTAGTTAGTTCCCATATAAATTGGTAGTTACTCCCCCAATTTTACTATTAATGCCCCCATTAATGCATGCATCCAGCCATAAAGTGGATGCATGCATGCCTTCCATGTATTGGGAATAGGTGTATATATTCTCAACCACTCCATTTAATGCCAACCACCTAATTCAAAACTATTCATCCATCTCTCATTTAAAAAAATACATAAAGGGTATTTTAGAGATAAAAAAAGTACAGCTGTCCAAAAAGGGACTAAATGACTTAAAAACTTTTAAGGAGACTATACAACAAATAAAGTCTCCAAAAGAGACTAAACACCAATTTCCCGTATAATCTACATCAGAATGGGCCTTAGCAGGCCTATATGGCTCCCCCACTAAGGGCCGCTAAATCGAGCAAATGGGTTGGGCCGCCCTATATCCAAGATTATCCAATTCTATCACCCTCTCGTCTTTATCCGCTCCACGTCACATGGGTCATCCAATTAACACGTGGGCATATCTCGAAGTGGGTCCACCTAAAATTCACGGTTGAGATCATCCAACTCCATGATCCCTTCTTTTAATCCACCACGTCCGATCTGGCGCCATTTAACTGACACGATGGGAGTTAGCAATCCAAATCGATCTTGGACTTTTTATCCGAACCACTCCAGTAACGCTCCCCACCTAACTCCGATGCGCGTTTCCCCGACCTTTTAACATGTCATCCAGCTATGCGGTCCCCACGTAAGCGGTAAGCTCCGGTGATCCGCTGGCGTATCCAAGCGGCGACGCGCCTCGGATTCCTTCTCTCCGCCCCCAGACATCACTCACCGTCTAGAACTAACCGCACCATGCGCTCACATCTCCAGCCGTAAGATCTAATACTATGATAAAGTCGTGAATTTGACAGACATCCACCCCCGCACGATGGATGTATAGCTTCGAGAGGCACACACGCTAACGCTATCGACGTCCATCATCCCGAGGCAAACGAACAGTTTACATTTTGTTTACCGTACGTTGACACGGCTCCCCTAGTCAATCCACCGCACATATGTCTCGAGATCAGATTGGGGTGTCAATCCCGAGGAGATCGCGCGGTGGATGCGAGACAGGCGCGCGTGAGTCCATGGTTGGCTTTCTTACAACTAAAGTCACCTCTTCTCGTGAGACCACATTGACTTGGGGACCAAGTTTGAAAATTGAAACTAAATCATTTTAATGCTTTGAAAAATTCGAATATGGAGATAAAAGAAAAGGAATAAAAGAAAGAAGCAAAGAAGGCCAAACCAAGCACCAGAGAGAGACGTAAACGGCGAGAGTCATCATCTCCTCATTATCTCATCATCGCAAGCCATCCGTCTCCTTTATCTCCCTCCCCACCTCGCTTCCCCTCTTAATTCCCCCAAGATTGGTTCTTTTTTTTCCTTTTAGATCCTGATTCTTGTTTTATAAGCCGAGCTCGAGCATCATCCATGGCGGTGTTGATCAACTAGGGGTCGTTTTTTGATCGTGCAGCGAGAGGACAAGCCTAGGGTTATGATCGCAGCCTGCTGGATCCAAGCCTCGGCGAGGTGCTCTGACAGGTCGTGGGTGATTTGTTTCTTGGAGGGTTCGGGGATCGGAGAGGGATGAGGAGCGATGCGGGGCGGGCCCAAGGCGGGTTCTTGTCGCTCCGCAGCTTATCGGGGTACCTTCGTATCGTGTCATCTGGAGCGTCCAACGTTGCGTCCACCGTGCGATCTGCGGGGGCCTCGGTGACGTCTTCGATCAGCGATCGCGACGCCGATGCCGCCCGGGACCAGGTAGTCGGGGAAAATGTTCGTCTATGCTTCATTCTTGGTTTGGCATCTTGAAAGTAACCAAATTTTGTTGCTTTCCGATTATATGGGTATTTTTAAGACGGAATTAGTGATGCTTTTATGGAGATAAGGTAATATAGGCAATTGGGGGAAGCGTTGTTATGGCTGGGTGCTTATTAGTTACTGCATCTGTGTTGATCTTGTGCTATTCGCGGAAAATGGATGGAGATGGGTTTGCATGTACTTTTGGTGATGGCCATGCAATGGATTTATTGTTCTGTACAGGTGCATATATGGAATCTATGAATTAGATTCGTGTTTTCATAATGGGCTTGAGAATTAAGTCTGCGCTTCACTGAGGGCATGTTTGAACTTGTTGGGTTACTAGGTTTTGCGGATCACTTAATTATATTCGATTGATTTTCTAAAGATGTTAGGTTTTTGTTCACAGGTGATTTTTGAGTTCGACAATTGCTTTGATATGAGAATGTGGTGAATGCATCCCTTTTGTGACCTGATCGAAGTTTAGTTGATTGAACTCATGCTGTTGTGAGAAATTGTTGCATTTTAGGTTCTTCTTTTTGCAGCCTTTGGAGGTGGTTTCACAGTAGATCTTATATTCTTGTTTGCATGCATGCATATAATCTACAGATAGATTTGTTCTATGCCGGCGGACACGAGAATATGGCGGGTTTTCATTTTGGACGTGCAGTGTTTTGTCGCTGCGCGAAGAGTGTCATCTTGCTGTTAACAGCTTGGTGTCGTTACATGTGTGCTAAAATTACTCCTTTGAATGTCCATTTGGTTTCATTGTCTGCTGGAGTTCATTTTCAGCACAAAGACAACTCTTTTGAACTCTAGATCAGCAGATGCTGAAATTTCTTTCTATTTGAAGTGAGCATATCTTCCATTTAGAGCAAACTAAACTGCATTTTAGCAATAAAAAAAATAAGGTTTGGCATTTATGTAAAGTTTTAACTTTAGATTGTTGTTCTGATTGAGAATGAGGTTATCGTCTAAGTTGAATAATACTTTCTGCGAAAATGTCATCTGCCAGAAAATTGAGATTTGTGAAAGTTAAGGTTCGAGCTGATATGGTTGGGTCCTTATGCAACGTGACTCTTATAGGGCAAGTCATGAAATTGCTTTCTTTGTATTTCTTTTGAATATTTCCTTTATTGGTGAACATCAAACATCATTTTCACGGGTATTTGGAGATGCATGCTTGATGTACTCTTCGGATTCACTGTCACTGCCATCTCCCTTTACCTCTTAATAGCATCTCAGCTATGTTTTGAATATATATTTGAGCTATAAATTCATCTTTGGGCTCTTCATCTGAAAGTTCTTGTCATCATGGGGCCTGGTAAATTGAAGGGACATAAGATGTGCTATCTTTAGCTGTTTCTTCGAGAAACTCTGTTGTTATACTTGAAAGTAAGAGTATGCAGTATGTCCATTAGCAATCAAATATACGCTGTATGGGTTGCTATGCCAGTGGCACGACACATGCCGATACATGACATAGACCTCGCGCTGGTGGCACGTGCTCTTTTTAGCTAATACATGTATCGACATAGGGTCTGTGCTGATACATGCATCGTGTCACTAATTCAATAGCACAATGCGTATTGGTTGTGCCAGTATGTGCTGGCAGGTGCAACAATCGCTGAATATAGCTGTTTAAATCTATTAGTGTCTGTATGTCTTGCTATAAGTAGCAGTGAGTATTTCTCAACCATTTACCCCTCGGATTCAAGGCCATCATCATGTGGTTGTCAAGGGAAAATATTTTATACATAAATCGAATACAGTAGTCAAATTTTTACACTTTTAGTGCTGTCCTGGTGCTGTTTGGAATTTTCTTGTGCCTAGTTCAAAATATGGAAGTAAGTTGTGGTGATGTTGATGCTTTAAAACTTGTTGTCAGCCAGGTCCTAGTCATTCTCGGGCACTCCCCTCATATAAATATTTATTGCTTTTATTCACCTTGAAGGTGATTTCTGCAGTACTTTTCTAATAGTTAATACAAAAAGTTGTACTAAATTTGTATGCGTTAAAGAAGTGTGATGTTTTTTTTTTTTCATACCTGAGGCTTCCATGCCCCTCAGATGTAGATATGCTAATCATTTACAATGTGGATGAAAAAGGTTCTCTGGGCTGGATTCGACAAACTAGAATGTGAGGGTGATGCACTTCGTCAAGTTCTTATGCTGGGTTATAGGTCTGGATTCCAAGTCTGGGATGTTGAGGATGCAGATGATGTGCGACAGTTGGTATCCAGACATGATGGTCCTGTTTCATTTCTTCAAATGCAAAAGAATCCGATAGCATCAAAAAGGTTCGAAGATAAATTTTTGAATTCCCGACCTTTATTGGTGGTTGTTGGGGATGGTTCTGGTGGTAGCAGTAACATTGATGGCTTTGGGTCTCCTAGTAATGGAAGTGTTGGTAGCTGCCAAGACCTGGGAAATGAAAATTTACATCCCACATATGTTCGCTTTTACTCTTTGAGGACTCATGAATATGTGCATGTTTGGAAGTTCCGATCACCTGTTTTCTCTGTGAGGTGTAGTTCTCGAGTTGTGGCTGTCTCTCAATCCGTTCAGGTATTTATAACTCTTTTTATGTTTCTTGATAACTATGCATAACTCTATACTTCTTATCACAAAGCTTAATTTACCAATTTTTATCTTTAAAACAATGCTTTAAAGCCAGAAATTCTATGCAGATACATTGTTTTGATGCTGCAACACTGGAGAGAGAATATACCGTTCTTACTTATCCTATGGTTTCGGGGTCTCTTGGCTCTGGAGGTGTAGGCTATGGACCTCTTGCTGTGGGTCCCCGGTGGTTGGCATATAGTGGAAATCCTGTAGCTGTTGGAAACACGGGTCGTGTCAGCCCTCAGCATTTGACTCCTGCCGTAGGATTATCAGCATCTCTTCCTAATGGAAGTCAAGTGGCGCATTATGCTAAAGAATCTAGTAAGCAACTTGCTGCAGGTTTAGTGACCTTGGGTGATATGGGATATAAGAAGCTGTCCAAGTATTACTCAGAGCTTCTACCTGATGGCAATAGTTCTCTAAAACAAGGGAATCCCAACTTCAAAACCAATGGCACCATAACCGTTCATTCAGCCGATTTAGAAAATGCTGGAACGGTATGTTTTGATACTTTATAACCCATTATGTTTTGATTTTTCAATTTGCTTTTTGAGTCTATTTCTTCATAATTGGTTGTTTGTACTATGCATATATGCTAGTGAAGAAATAGAATTTTTGAGGCAATAGCTTTTTGCTATTCTATAACTTACCTTAATCCAGGGAAGTTTATCTGTGGTTTTTTGGCATTTGTTCGTGTATGATATTTCGACCACAATTTATGGCTGAACTTACTGCCAAAGTTGTGGTTTTTATAGGATACATATGATGTTTTACCAATTTCTCCACAAGGTTAATTTATTATCTCATCTGTGCCATCTGCAGGTGATAGTCCGAGACATTGTCTCAAAGTCTATTGTGGTGCAGTTCAGGGCTCATAGAAGTCCTATTTCTGCATTATGCTTTGATCCTAGTGGGGCGTTATTGGTCACTGCTTCTGTGCATGGTCACAACATCAATGTGTATCGTGTTCTTCCTCATGGAAATTCAACAGGATTTGATGCTAGTGCTAGTTGCACACACCTCTACAGATTGCAACGTGGCATCACAAATGCCGTAGGTCTTCAACTCAATTCCTCATGCATAATAATATCATACCTAGATCTTGACTACTCCTCAATCCTTTGTGATTTCTTCTGTGTGATGCTTGACAGGTTATACAAGATATTAGCTTTAGTGATGACAGCCAGTGGATAATGATCAGTTCCTCAAGAGGGACCAGTCATTTATTTGCAATGTCTCCTTTTGGCGGAAACGGAAGCGTCCAGTCAAACGAAACATTTTCTAATGGTTCCTATAGTTTAGATCTTACTGCTAAGGCAGCAGGTCGCTGGCCTCATAGCGCAGCTGTGCCAAAGGTTAATCAGCAAAGCCTTTTTGCATCTGGGACCCCAGTGACATTATCAGTTGTGAGTAGAATAAGGAATGGGACTAACGGCTGGAAAGGTGCAGTTACTGGTGCTGCTGCAGCAGCAACTGGTAGGGTTAGTCCTCTTTCTGGCGCTATTGCCTCGGCCTTTCACAACTGCAAGGGTTCTGTCCCAAATCAAGATGTTGGCTCTTTGAGATCAAAATATTACTTGCTTGTTTTCTCTCCATCTGGCTCTATCGTACAGTATGTGCTGCGTGACTCAACTGGAGAGGATTCTGCTGTAGATGTGTCTGGATTGAGCACTCTTGGTCATGTTTCCACTCAAGAAACTGACCCAAGATTACTTGTGGAGGCACTTAAGAAATGGGATGTTTGTTATAAAAGAAATAGAAGAGATCGAGGAGATAATGTTGATGTCTATGGACAGCATGGGAATGGAGATAGCAATAAGCTTTTCCACAAAGAAAATAGAAAGGGGACCAGCATCTATCCCTCTGATGGTCAGTCAGACACAAAAGCAAAGCTTAGCTCAGAGGAAAATCAGCACTTGTACATTTCTGAGGTTGAGTTGCAAATGCATTCAGCTAGGTTTCCATTGTGGGCGAAGTCTGAGGTACTTAATGTTCTGCTTGTCCAGAAAGTGCCTTTTCAATTTACGATTGGAGTTCTCTGATGCTATCTGTATGCATTCTTTTGTCTGAAATTTTCTTTGCCAGATATGCTTTCAAGCAATGATGGATGAAAACTTGAAAGACGTCACTGATGGTTATTTGGGTGGGGAAATTGAGATAGAGAGGATCCCGACGCGTACAATAGAAGCTAGGTCCAAAGATCTGATACCAGTTTTCGACTATCTCCAAATGCCTAGATTCCAGCAATCAAGGTATACCTCATTGACCTTTAAATTTTAACGTCGTCTTTTATAACTTTCCTGCAATGCGTTGTTGTTCCTTCGTTGTTGAAATGATGTATATGCCCTACATGATGACACAAATAATAGGTTTTTTCTCTTGTGGAATTCCAAGCAGAGATACAGGATTCCGCTACTCTGTAGAAACTGCTTTTAAATATTTTATTTAAAGCTTGCATTTGGGGTTGTTTAGCCTTTATTTTGAAGTGATAAGTTAGTGGTATTGATATTGGCAGTTCACATTACATTTTCGAGTTGTTAGGATAGAGTCCATGCTGAAGGAGGAATGCCCTTGTTGGTGAGAAGTTGACAAAGCTGAATGCCTTTGGTGATTCTATCAACCTTCACATGGTATATTTGCTTAGTTTGAGGGACAAGTATTTTTTTAGTTTCTTTTTTGCCGCATAGCTCATAAGATGATGGCAGACAGTGAAGAATTGTTAAGACAGTTGAGAATCTAAGGGCCTGTCTAGTTTGCTACCCTGCTGTTTGTTGGCTGCATCAGGCACTTGATGCAGCTGCATAATTGCCAAATTATCCTTTGTTGCAGCATCAGGCGGGTGTGATACAGCACTCCGATGCAATCAACCAAGTAGATCCAAGTGATCGACGAATGCAGGAACATGTGAGAAGTTGTGTGCTTGAGAAGTTATTCGTTGTTTTAGGTTGAATGAATTGGGGCTCGGTGAGGGAAAGGGTTTAAAAGCTTGAATCTTAAGATGACGGTCATTTGGGATGCTGATCAGCACTCATTTACTTCATGATTTTACAAGTAGGACTGACCTACCAACTTTTTACTCAAACCAAATTATTATGCACCATACAGGGCATATTCGTTAGACAGCGGAAAAAGCGGGCCATCGCTTCTCCAAAAGTCAGGACTGTCAGAAGATGGTAGGCATTCTCGCAGAAGCAGCTGTGGTTCTCTAGACTGCATGTCTGAAGGTGCTGCAGTGGCTGAGCTTGCAAATGGATTTCAGGAGCATGGTTCTGGTTTTCCCATCTCAGCAGAAGCTAATGATAGCTTTGTAAATAACAGCAAGGATAGACTGAATGCGACAAAGCCGCTCGAGTTTGTAAATAATAGGGAGGGCCTGAAGATCCAGGCTCAGCTCGAGGTTGTAAATAATAAAGAGAGCCTGAAGATGGAAAACCACTTTGGAAGTTATGATGACGAGAATGATTGAGGTAAACATTTTGATTTGCTGGGTTTTGTTTACTGGAAGTTCCATCTTTTGCATACTTAGACCTTGAAATGAAAAGCATGTGTCCCATTTGTAGTTTATATGCTGGTTCTGTTATTTCTTATAGACCATCCTTGTTTTCCTGCATTCTGGTGTTGTCTAAACGATCAGATAGTTGTGAAGCGCGAGTGGCAAGTTGTCTGTTCTTTTGAAGTGCTGTTGATGTTGAGGAGCAGAAGTTTAACATTCATCGAAATTTAGTGAATTATCTTTCTTTCTTGTTTTGTGAATTTGCTAAAGCGATTTTGTTGGACTTGATCCTGAAATTCTAGGATTTTCTTTCGCAGATAAATGGAGGATGCTCTATGGATCTAAATTTATTTTCCCTTGGCGTGCGTCATGCTATTCTTTTCATTCTATGGAGCCTTATTAACCTGTGTTCACATACAATATATGCGTTTAAGCTGGAGATGTAAAGCAAAGAGAGGAATTTCGACTGAGAGGCTGAAGTTTCAATTTCATGGGTGTGTAGGATTCCTATTCAGGCAATCATGTGTGTACATAACAAATGTCTTCATTCCAATTCCAATAAGCTTCTGTAACTGTGTAAATAATGACAATGTTGAATCATTCCTTTCTGTATCATCTCTTTGTAACAGTATGGATCAATGTGCATAGCTAATTTTAGAAAGACTTGTTTAGCATTATGTTCTGTGGTGCTTCATTCTTTCAAATGCTTGACCTCTTTTCTACATATATTCATCTTCCTACTCACATTGAAAGTGATATATTTGTTAATTATGTTTGGTTTCTCAATGACAGGAACTTATTTGAATCTGATCAAATTATTTAGTTTTTGCAGGTTTAATTTGTTTAGGAATTATTTAGAAAAATACCTGTAGTGTCCTTGAACATAGCTATCAGGAGTAACTACATCACATGCAGCTCACGTGCCCTCTATCCATCATGTGACGTAATCCTTAGCGTCCAAATTTATAGTTTACTAGTGGTGAATCAATTTGATGAAACTTATTAACCTTTAAACTTATTAACCTTTACACCGCCTTTATTTTATTTAAGATGTTTATATCATTTTACGTTAGTTATGATTAGTTATGTTTTATTGTTGATGTTTTTGCCCTTATAATTTACTAGTACTCACATGTGCCCCTGGCATAGTTTTTAGTTATTGTTAATATAAAATTTTAATAAACTCTCTGTAGTTTGTCTGGTTAGACGGCTGTGTTGACCCGTAAATGGTCCAAGGTTCGAAGGTTGGTCATAGCTTTTTGTTCATTGCCACCATAAAACATAGCCAATAAAATATAAAATATAAAATAAAATATTATAAGTCTAACTTAGGGTATATAAAATAAATATAAGTTTTTGCATATTGCATAAGATAATATTAATAGAATTTAGGTTGATATGAATTAATGCATGTTTATATAAAGCAAACTTAGAGAATATATATAAAGAAACTTAGGGGATATGAATTAATGCAGGTTAACCGTTATTGCTCCTTATAAGGTTGATTAGCTCTTATCCAGTTATATTCGTGAGGGTGCTCGGACGATCGAGAATGCTCCGGCTTTGATCAACGGCGAGAAGGTTCCGGCGGTCTTCCGCGCCGGTGGAGGAGGGGTTATGGGTGGTTAGGGAGTCTATCCACGAGTTTGGATCGAGGTGATGGGCGGCCGATCCAGCGAGGTCGCAAGGGTGTGCTTGGAGGAAGAGGTCGTCTGATCTCTAATCATTTCAATCTCCTAAATCCCCAGATCCGACTGACACTGTTGTCGCCCCATGGCTCTTTCCAATTGTGTTCCCGACGAGATCCGGTGGTCCCCTGTCGTCCTTAGCCGCTGCGGTGCTGGATCCGGAGGTGTAAAGAGTAGAAGAGATAAAAGAAAAGAGAGAAGAGAGAAGAGAGAAGAGAGAAAGAGAAGAGAGAATAGAGAAGAGAGAGAAGTGAAGTTAAGAGCTCGTCATAGGTTAAGAGCGGTATAGGAGAGATAATAGGAACTTTAGGAAATGATCCCTGGTGGCTGATCGACGAGAATGGCGGCGGAGGCAGGTGATCGGAGGAGAAAAAAGAAAGAGAAAATAAAATATTGATAAGGAAATCCGATGACTGAGGTTTGCCGGAGGTCGAACACCAGCGAATAGGCCTCATCGAAGATTGGGATAAGTGGAGAAGAGGTCGTGAGTGGTTGGGAAGTTCATCCACCGGGTCGGATCGAGGCGATGGGCGACGGAGATGGTGGATCCGGTAAGATCGACGGCGGCGATACTTGGGGCCTGTTTGGCAGCCTTGGATCCGCTGGGATCCAAGGGATGGGAGGGACGCGCGTGCGTTTGGATCAACGTCGGATCCCAGTCGGAACCCAGAAAATGGGATCCATTCTTTTGGAATCTGTGGGGCGGATTCTGGATTCCGGATCCCACGGATTCTGGATTTCGAATCCCACGGATTCCGGATCCGCCCCTCTTGCAAGCAGGCCCTTGGAGGAAGAGGTCGCCGGATCTCGTTGGAAAATGGAGTGGAAGGGGTCGTGAGGTGATGACGATGTCGGATATGATCTTAGATGGAGTTTTGAGTGCCGGAGGTGATGGTTTAGGATGGTGGTGGTGCCGGTCTTTAGATACGAGAGGTTCCGAGTAAAAGAAGGACGACGTCGGTGTTGTGGCAATGATTGGGGTGACGAGCGGTGACATACGGCGACGATGTCGGCGTGGAGATCCGGCCTCCACGACGGCGGTAGATTTTTTCAAATTTTGAAGATAAACGTGGAGAGGCATCTTTAGCTGGTGGTTGAGAACAACTCGAGGGAACCAGATATTTCCTACCCTAATTTGACGTTATCACGTCAAATCTAATCAATAGTATTTTATTAACCTAATAAATTCTGTTTTTACGCCGACACGCCGTAGCCCCAAATTTAATAATTTATCCATTCTAAGTCTTATCTCGTCCGTGGGACGACGGCAAATCGACGGCTTTGATTAACCCATCAGCTCCAACTGCCACGTGTCTGTCAAACGGATAACGCCTACGTGGCGCTTTACTACACGTACGTCTCTTTTCCTCGGGCGAGACCGTAACGCGCGGCACGAACGAGAGTCGACTCGATGGAGGCGGGGGAGGAGGATGAGGCGGCGGCCGCGGCGGACGAGGCGGAGGCGCCGCGGGTGCTGGCGGCGCTAGCTGGCGCACTTGGGCGGCTGGTGTCGCGGAACGAGCGGCTCAGCTTGTCTCTGGAGACGCACGACGCGGAGAGGAGTAGGAGAGGAGTGGAGGCGTTCCTAGCGCCGGCGAGGGTGCCGAGCATAAGCGTAGAGAAGTACTTAGAGAGGATATATAGGTACACAGAGTGCAGCCCGGCGTGCTTCATTGTGGGCTTTGCGTACATAGACAGGATGGCTCACAGGCATCCGTGCTCGCTGGTGGTGTCGCTGAACGTCCACCGCCTCCTCCTCACCAGCGTCCTCGTCGCCTCCAAGGTCCTTGACGACATGTGAGTCCTTCCTCTCTCGATCTCTCTAGCTAGACCCCTTCGGCCCTTCCAATATAGATTAACAAACTTATATATGAATGGATTAGGCACTACAACAATGCATTCTTCGCGAGGGTTGGAGGGGTGAGCAATGCGGAGCTGAACCGCCTGGAGCTTGAGCTGCTGTTCTTGCTGGACTTTGGGGTCACGGTGAGCTCCCGGGTGTTTGAGAGCTACTGCTTCCATTTGGAGAAGGAGATGCTGTGGGGCGGCGCCGGCGCCAAGATTGAGAGACCCATTTCTGATTCACTTGATAATGGTGAAATTAATGGTTTGGTCGATGATCCGCTCGTCGCTCTCGCTTACATTGAATAGTTTGATCCATTATTTAGTGTTGGAATATAAATTAAACAAAATTCATATATATTGTTATTTTAAATTATATATAATTAGTAATCATTATATCATAAATCGGCTTTATGCGTTGAGAACCCCAGATTTGTGGTATTTTACACGTGACTCCGGCAACTGAGGTCAGTTGGTAATATTGGAGAATAGATGGGCGTTGTCGGTAAAAGTGGTCATCCCGTCGTTTATTATTCTACGGGTTCAAAGATTTCACAGCCGTGAAAAAAGTCCTCCCATGGTCGCCTCCGTCCCACCTATCCTCTCTCTTTCTCTCTCGAGGTCCAAATAGTCGTCTATTTTCCAGCTTTCGAAACCCTAATGGTCGATCCCAAGATCGCATCTCTCATCTGAGGTATTGTGGCTGCCCCGGTGGAGACGATGGCGGAGAAGGGCGCCGGCGGCGACGAGCTCGTCGATCTGATCCAGCGGATCATGGAGTCTCTTGCCGAGTTCTCCGAGCGCTTGCCCTTCTCCCTCGATCGCCAGGTACTTTCTTTTCGTGTCTTTAGGTATTGGGTTTGCTTGCATCGGGAGATGTCGTCGTTGTTGTTTTAGATTTATGCTTAATTATTTTGTTGGTGGGATCTCCGTTGTTGGGAAATTGGTATCTAATTTTGGTTCTTTCTGGTTGGTTCGGTTTGGATTGGTAACTGGTTTGGTTTTCTGGACATTTAATTGCGTGGGGATTGGGTTTTGATTGGAAACTCTAGAGGAAAATCTTGATTCATGGCAGTTGGAATTAAAGTATATCTCTGAATAGAGAATTTTTGGGTTTTTAAAGTTTTAGTCCGGTTAGATCATGGATAAAATGCTTATTGCATTTGTGTGGTTGGACTTTTACTTGATGTGCTTGATCATTTGTATGGAAACAAGCTTTCAGAAATGTAAGCAATCTTCATATTACCAATCGGATATTGGGGAACATCATCCACCATCAAAATTCAAATATGTTTCAGTCTAGAATACTAGTTATGAGACATTGGGTCTATTTGTGTTTGAAGCAATAAAAGCATTTAAATTTTGACTGAACTACTAGTTGATGTGTGCAAAGCCACTCTCATATTGCTGGCGCTCAAGGGGATGATTGTAATAGCCAATAGCTCATATGTAACTCCATGACACGTGTGTTTTACCAGAAACTTCGTTCTTTTGCAACCCTTGCCGCTCTTGTCATTTCAATTGCCTTCGCATGGAGGATTTTAAGAGCACCTGGAGATCAACAAAGAAGACAGCGCAAACAGTTTGGACCATCATCTAGCCATTCTGATTCCAATACAAGAACAGGTGGAATGATGCGGCCTGCTGAAACTTGCTCATCTTCTGGGCAGTCGAGAATGCAAGATGTAGTTGATGACTTTTTCCAGCCTGTGAAGGTCTGTCAATGTTATGTTTTGGAATTTATGGCCGAAACATTATATAAACCGGATGAATGGTTGCTTTTGCAGATGACATTGACACAACTTGTAAGGCAAAAGTTCTCTGAAGGGAGGAAGGTACCTTGATTTTGGCTCCATTTCTCTACTTTTCTCCGTTCGTGCCATTATAAATTGTTACGAACCCAAGAATCCCCTAGCCATTTGTTGTCGCACTTAAAGTGGTTATTTAAAATCCATACCGTTGGTGATAATAAAAAAGATAACATAAAGTCCATGTTTCCACAGTTATGCTTGTGAGTGCGAAACTTAGTTTCTGGCAAGGATTGTTGTGCTGGTAGGCACAGCACTTGCCGACACTTGGCACGGACCCTGTGCCGGTGGCCTGACACTCTTTTGAGCTAATACTTGTATCATTACGGGGTCTGTGCCGACACAGGTAATTACCGGCAGAATGTGCCGGTCCATGCAGGTATGTGCCAATGAGCACCAGCAGTTACTAGTTTTTGGAGTCATATCCATGATTGAAGAGTGTAATGGTCAGCATGATTTGTGAAAGCCAGCCTGATTCTAAGTGTTTCTGAATTTGGAGGGCTATAGTTAATACCTTTTTTCTTTTGAGGTGTCACATCCAGTACAAATTAGCCAACTCATTTGTTCACAAATGCATTTGGAATTGAACTTAAATCCCTCATAACTTCTCAATTTGCCATTTATCTTAGCATTGGAGCCTATCAAGCAGTGCACAATGTCTGCTTGATAATGATGTGATGTTGTTTATGCCAGGTCACATGCCGGTTGCTTGGTGTAATCCTGGAGGAGACTACTCCAGAAGAGCTCCAGGTGGCTGAGATATACATAGTCGTTTATTTGTAAATTACTTGAAGTAATTGAAACGTTGATTGTCTATTTTGATGTGGACAGAAACACGCAACTGTTAGGTCCTCTGTGCTTGAAGTTCTATTGGAGATCACCAAATTCTGTGATCTTTATCTCATGGAAAGAATTCTCGATGATGAAAGTGGGGTGCGTGCTAATCGTGATTCATCACTCTATCTAGCTTGGAGTTATCCATCATCTTTTGAGTAATGTTTCATTGTTTCATACGTTAATGTGATTATACTGTGAATGTTCACGAAATATACTTACTGATTCATTTGCTTTATATAGATATGAGGCTTTTAAGAGCTTTGTCTCCTAAGTAATAGGGCATGTGTGTTTTCCCCCCAAAATGCAGGAGAGAGTGATCTCAGCTTTGAATGATTCTGGAGTATTTAAATCTGGAGGTCTGGTCAATGATAAGGTATTATGCTTCTCTTTTGCTAGCTTTAGGTGGAATGCGATTGGAACAAAAAACTGTTCAATTTCCTTCTTTAACACTTGCAAACTTAAAACTCTTTTTTTTTGGTAATTTTGGTGAAAAGTACAAAAATTTGCCCTGCGCTTGGGAATTCCGTTCGTAGCAATATATTTTAATCCTTTTGTATACATGACATAAAACATTATGAGAAAATGGTCTTGATCGACATGTTATCTCTGTCTATAAGCTGCTTTTTCTCAACCATCACCACACTGACTACAATGGGTTTTTGACTTGTTGGTAGTCTGACAGGGTACTTTATGTGACTTTATGAACTTTTGGCTGTTCCTTATATCTATATAACCGACATTCTCTCTGAAACCTATTTTCCTTTGTATTTTCTCTCATTTTTTATTTAGCTATAACACCACAACTGCAACCAATATATCTTCAGGTTCTCTTTTGTGGCACTGAGAATGGGCGCATATCTTTTGTTCGGCAACTTGAACCGGAGTGGCATATTGATTCAAGTCTTGAGATTGTATCCCAATTGGCTGTAAGTTGCTTTTTAACAGCCCATCACTTTTTGTTTACCAAGTTCTTGGTTGTAAGCCTTCCGGAGCGTGCCTTATCTTTGTCTCTACTTTTCTTATTTTTTTCCCTTGCTCTTGCACGTATAGCAGATCATTATTCATTTCTTGCTAGAAATTCTTTGAAAGTTGTGATATGAATTAAAATATTTGCAAATTCATTCGAAGATAAAATCTGCAACACACATGGAGTTTGTGAAATATTGGTGCAATTCATTTGCTTTGTTTCTGGCTCATCCAGATTAACTTGAGAAATAATCTGTTGCTAAGAAAGGTAGAGTGAGATACCTTGTTAACTACTTTTTGGAATGATATTGTCGTTCAAGCCAACTATTTTTGACTTTCTATGTCCTTTTGTGTTCTCTTCAGAGGTTCATTAAATATCAACTACATATTTCACCAACCAGATCGGAACGCACTGCTTCTAATGTCTTCAGCTCAACAAGTTTGGAAAATTTCATTGGAGTTCCAGATAGCAGCTAATAGGTAAGGATCCTTTGTTATGCCGATGGTTCCTTTCTAAATTGCCCTGGCCGAGAAATGTCTCGCAATATTTCCCTGCATAGCCTGATGATGGAGCTCTTATTTCCTAGCGATCAGTTGCCCTCCAGCTTGTGGAAGCTACTTGTCAAGCTATTTTCTGAAACAATATCATCCGGCTCCTATAATTTGTTTCATCACCAACTATATCATGCCTTCTAGGTAGTTATTGGGATGGTTGCACTGATTTCGTGTCTACATATGCTCTATTTCTCACAGATAAGAGGCCCTTCAGATGTTTCCTGAAGGTTAAACATCTAAGTGAAGCTACTTCTTCAAGCTTGTGTTCCGAAGGGTTTATTGTCAGCGATGTTTTATATTTTCTGCTTGATGTCTAGAAGAGACTGGGGGAGGGGATTGGCTGCTTTAATCTGCTCATGTGTCAATGTGCATTGTAAAACATTGGGTGCGTTTTGTGAATGTAATAGTGGGATGTTGTCGTTATAATGTAACTTTACGTGGTGATGATGTTGATGTTGGGAAGAATAATTAGACAGAGCAGATGCATATCTGCATTTCAATTGTCACACATACAAATAGCAGGTTAGTGCATAGTTGCAGTGATAAAGAGCTTTGTGACCTTCACTGGAAAAGCACGGCTTATGGCTTATGGCCTCAGCCCCTTGGGCTTATCTTAATCAAAAAAGGCTTATGGTTTATGGCGTGAATGTGGGCAGAGATGCTATTGAGAATTTACTTCATAAAAGAAGCAATCCGTAATAGATGTACAAAGGCATGTATAGAAAAAACATTGGGCATTCTAAGCTGCTTTTTTCTGAAAGGAAGATATTTGCTCCTTCGGTAGAAATACTTGGATTCTTGTTGTTAAACCAACACATAGACCTCAAATGAACCATCAAGTATTATTGAATGTTTCCCTTGGTGAATCAAGGATGTAGGTTCAAGCATTTATGTGACAGCAAAGTGCCATTGCCATTCCGCATGTCACAACAGGAAGGGCCTCTAAATCAGTTGAAGGCATGCTAACACCAGTGTGCTAAACAAGACCACCATAGGAACTCATTGTCACTTAGATCAGATGCCTGTCTGTCTGCATAGGCTCTCGAAAGAACCTCAATACCTCAGTGTTGAAAAATGCAAATCGAACAGGGTACAGATAATTACAAAGAGAAGAATAACTAAACAGATTACCAAGAAATACATCCAAATTGAAACATTATTATCGCTGAGCACACGATTAAGTCCAATCTGCATCAAACAGGGTACAGATATATACAGAAGTATGGAAGGCGAGCCATATCTAACAGATTCCTGAAATGCTAGGAAAACAGCAGAAACATGCAGAAAAAAGGAAGGCAAACCTCTGAAACAATATGAAGCGCAAGCAACTGATAACTCTTGAAACCTCCAACTTATATACTGATGTACAGATCATCACCTCCTGAGCTTCCACAAGTAGAATTGCTTGAAGCACTAAAATGATGGCATAGTAATAAGTAGTAGCCATCTTCCTAGCCAATTCTATCATGTGAGGATGACGGCTGTGGTTATTTGCCATTGGAACATCTCGGAAATATGCAAGGGGAGAAGTGAATGAGAAGATGCAGCCTTGTCGCTGTTGAAATGTTTGTAGATTGCTATTGCCTGAAGAAAAAAAATGAAAAGGACAGGAAGATGTTATTATAACATGCAAGTTTCTTATACTTATGCGAAAGAGATCTAGGCTGATCTATCTTGAGCCTTACCTGTCTCCGCTAAAGCAAATTCATCAAGGATGTGTACAACTGATTAGAATAGCCTGGTTGGAGTCGCTATAACATTCTGATTTCTTTCCACACGAGCTTTATACAACCCATTTCTTACTTCTGTAGGAACTAACCGTAAGAGATGATCCCATGATGCATTTCCCCTCAATGTTACATCTTTGTGCTGAGCTGTTAGCGGAAGAGTATTCAGTAAAGGGCAATTCTGAACAACAATCTCCTTCAGTAAAGGGCAAACTAAAGGCTTTTCACACACACTTTGCAACATATTCAGATTCTGAAGATCAAGAACCGACAGATTCGGCAGATTAAATGATTCAGTTCCAATGCCCGAGATTCCTCCCATGACCTTCTTCATTTGTCTACATTTACTTATCTTTAACTCTTCAAGTTGTCTTAGCAAAGGAATTATCCTATCAGAGATGAGACATGACACATATCCACAGTCCGTTATGTGTATGACCTTTAAGCTGCCAAAGGTTGGAGTGCTCTCAATGCTTGCATGAAGGAAGTCCCTGACTGATGCTGAAGAAGCCTCTGAGCCTATGAAGGTTAAGTTCTACTAAGTTTGGGAACATACCTCCCTGGGTGATCTCTTCATATCTTATCAGGGTTTTGAGTCCACTGCAATCTATGGCGGTAAGTGCTTTCAAGCTCCCCATGTCATCACCACTTCCAGCAACCAACTTAGATAACTCGCTTATACCTGTGCATCCTTTCAAAACTAGAGCACTTGCATTGGCCAGCAGCTCCTTGAAGCATCCATGAATCTCGACGGAGTCGAGGATCACCCTCCGCTCATCATGTTGTGTGGCTAGGTAGCTTGCATCATAACTTCTTGAACCAACACATATGCTAAATTCTCTCAACCCTGTTAGCCAAGAAAGATCACCAGAAAGGAACTTGATGCTATTGATTCTAATCCAAATAGCTGTGAGATTACTCAATGATTTTAGATCATCAATTGGAGCGCTATCCTCGGCAATCTCATCTAAAACATCCCAATTGTAAGCACTAAAAGCCATATTGAGTTCTTCCAACTTAGAAAACGTTGACATGACTCCAGCCTGGATGTTTTGCAGGTGATATGTACGTGCTAGACTCAGAGTCCTCAGATTTCTTAGCTTTTCAAATCCCCTTGGAAGTTCTCTATGCAGGCGAGCACCACTGAGATCAAGATATTGGAGTTTCATAAGCCCCTCTAAAGATGGCAGCTCTTCAAGAGAAACACAATCTCGTAGAATAAGTGCACAGAGATCACCTAGTCCCCCAAGAGAAGCTGGCAAATGCTGTAGCTCACTGCCACTTAAATTCAAGACACGAAGCGCTCTACATTCCCGGAAAAACCCATTAGCAATCTCCTTTAAAGGGTTCTCTTGTAATAGCAGAGTACAGACCTTAGAGCACTTGGAATTCTCCGGCAGACTAGATATTCTGTTCCTCATCAGCGAAATTCTTCTGTATGATTTACCAATATCATCTTCTGGCATTTCTGTCAATCCCATACCAGATCTTACAAAAAATTTGTTTTCAACTTCTTGGGTGGATCCAATCCATATGGCCACATCACGCACAACATCATGCATTTTCACCGTATCGTCATGTTCACCATGTTCCAACAAGCAGGAATCCTTCAGGGTTTCGATAATGGAAAACCCCTTGTTATAGGATTCATCGAGATTTTGACTTCCATCTATAAACCCTTCAGCTATCCAGTATTCTACAAGTTCACTGATACCAATAGAGAAGTCCTCAGGGAACATAGAACAGTATAGGAAGCATGGTTTGATGTTTGTACCTTGCAATGAGTCATAGCTCCACTTCAGGTGCAAAAAGACCTCCCTTTCTAATCCAGTGATTTGAGGCGCTGACCTACGAAGTTCGCTCAGTGCATTTCTCCACAGTTCGACCCTGTTCTTTCCCCTCATGGCCCTCGCGACAGTGATGATCGCTAGTGGTAAACCTCTGCACTCTTTAGCTACTGATTTTGCATGAGACCCTATCAGTTTGAGATCAACCACATCACCTGCATTCCGTTTAAACAACTTCCAACTCTCTTCATCACTCAAAACATCAACTTTGATATCCCTGTCAGTTTTCATTGCCCTGCATATATCCAGCAATCTGGTAGTGATTATTATCTTGCAACCCTTGTGAGCTTCACCATGTGGGATAGCCACTTTGTCCAGATCGATTTCCTCCCAAACATCATCCAAAAACAACAGAAAATTGACTTCCTTCTTCAACCTCTCGAACAGGCGAATAGCTCTTCTCTCCAAGGTCTCCTCACTCAGCTCCAAGCACAATCGTTCAGCAACTTGAGACTGAATTCTTCTCATGTCCAACTCCTTTGACACCGTGACCCAGATAACAATAGAGAAAACCGGAGCGGATGGAATTAAGCGAATGTTGTTGTTGAGGTTCTTCATAATGGTGGTTTTTCCCACCCCGCCCATGCCCCAAATTCCAAACCTACCAACCTGACCATCCTTTAACAGATGAACAATCTGACCCATGATGTCGTTAGCTGCCTTTTGATCCCTGATCACAGGGCTAGGAATCTCCTCAACTGACTTTTGTCTAGTTTCAGCTGCCTTCCCTTGTAGAGAATTGCCAGCCACAGCCAACTGATGAATTTCGTCAAGCACCAGCATCATTTCTTTGCCCGTTCTGTATCGCAAACAGCAGTTTAAGCAACATCCATGAAGCCTTCGATTATTGGTTCTAAGATCTGACTCAAGACAATTGCCTTTGATCTCAAGTTCTCCAACTTCCTTCAGCCACTTCACCACTTTAGCGACTGGTGACTTTCCCTCCATATCTGCCTTCTTTAGCTCATCTTCTATGCTGTTCTTCACCATCAGAAGATCTTCTTTTGCCTTCCTCAGAGAATCTTCTTTTTCTTGAAAATTGAAGAGGATGGAAATCTTGGAAATGATGAACGGGCTTAAGCATCCCAAGCATGTGCCGGCTAAGTTCGTAACTGCAGGCAGACATTCCATTGTAGATGCTGCAGAAGCTGGGCGAAAAAAAAAAATCTGAAGAGGCTTATCCTGAAAACAAGCAGAGGTTTTCCAATATTAAAGTTTTGTACAAGTTGGCCAATCAATCAGTTAAAGCTTTGTACACGTTGGGAATCAATCAGTTTCCTCTGAGTCTTCTCATCATTGACTCAGCTAAGTTTTGGGAGTCAACAATGTACCAATCATAAAATAAACGCAAATAGCTCCTATCTTAGCCGTTCCTTCAGCATCTATCATCCATTCGCATCCTTTTAAACCAAGGAGATGAATTTCCATGTGAAGCAATCAACCAAGGAAATGATCTCTTATATATCTACACACACATATACATATATATAGCGAGAGAGACAGAGATGTCACACCACTGAGATAAGTAGTAAGAGAATTCCATTTGCACCAAGCATTCAGCAAACACGTATACCAGCAGAAAATGAAGCAACAAAATTTCATCATACAAAAGCTTAAAATTACAACTTCAAAAATCAAATTTAAAGAAGACTGGAATATGAATCAACCAAAACAGTGCATCTATGCAACGACTATTTTCCGTGGAATTAGTCTGATCTCAATCCTAGATGGCCAGAAAACGAGTGACATAATCACTCAGTATCCAATGCCAACTTCTATATTTGTATTATTCTGCAACTAATAAAAAAATCACTCAACTATCGGAATGTCAACACTGATAAGACGTGAAAAGTGCATAAATCACCCTTTTAACTTGGCATTGTTAGTCTCCGAGCAAGGCCTTACTGATGGATTTTACCCTATTACAGGTACAAGTGCCCTCAACGTGGATTGGATCAAGTTCCGAGCTTAAACGATGTCATTCGGGCCAGTTTTTATGAAGAAGATCAATCCTTTATTGAAGGAGGATCGATCCTGTGAAGTACATCAAGAACAAAGCCAATCAGGACAACAAGGATCGATCCTATGTCATGGGAGGATCGATCACTTTTGTGCATTTTTCAGTGACAGAACGCAAATTCTAGAGGATCGATCTTCACACACTTGAGGATCGATCTTCATCGGGGCGCAGCCAGCATTCAAGAAATAAAAGATCGATCCTTTCCTATAGGAGGATCGATCCTTTACGGGACCAGCGATCACACGAAGCGGAGGATCGATCCTCCATCCTATGAGGATCGATCCTTTGGTGCCAGCCGAGCAAAATCAATGGCCCAGATCTAATCCGAGGGAGAGAGGCTTGCTTACTATAAATAGACCCCTTATGGGGGATTTGAGGGGTCTTCTCTTAGTTCTTTCTCCAGCCCTTTTAGGTTTTACCCAATTGAGAGGAGGACTTCTTGGAGGAAACCCATGGAAGGAGAGCTTCATCACCCTCCATCCATGGATTGATCCAAGATGAGTGGCTAACTTCCTTTCTCTTGGGATTTCCATGTAGTTGTAGGATTCTTTTGTAGTTTTCTTAGGGTTTTTGATGTGTAATCTTTGGGATTGATCTATTGTATGGATTTGAGCATTATTTCTCTATCTTTGTACATGGATCTTATGTGTTGAATGGATGAATGCCTTTCTTTGGTATGAGCTAGGACTTGTGCATGATAGGTGTTTGTTGTTATGCCCCAATGAGTTGGATGTGCTAGAAACACATCCAATTACATTGGGATGATGATTAGCCCTAGATTAGAGATTAGGGATGCTAGAACCATCCCTATCTCTCTAATCAAAGGATCCATTCTATCTTTCTCTTGCATTGGATTCGAGGTGCTAGAACCATCTCGATCCAATGCCCGATTCCATACAATATCTTTTTCTTGCGACGAATCGATCTTAATCGAAGGTTCGTTAGCGACGATAGAGGCTAATCACCCGCTTGTCGACTTCTAGATTTCGATCGTCCCAATTGGATTACACATCTCAATTCCTTATGAGGCTACATTAGAACCTACAATGAAATGGAGATCCCAAGACCTCTCTATATTAGTTATATCTCTCTTCACTTAGTTAATTGCTTTAATAGACATTAATCCAAAATCCAAATCATTTTAGCTAGTTGATTGGATTTATCTATCGAGTACGTTAGTCAATTCTCATTTCCCTGCGGATTGACCCGGACTCCCGCTAGCTACGTAGTAGTTAGTCAGGATTCGGTATAAATTGTAATCTTGACGCCCTAGTCGCTTTTAACGACGAGTGATTTGGGCGCCGTCAAACACCAATTCCGGGCCAACATAGAAAAGATGACCCAGCTGCTTGTTCTTTGTCATTCCTTCCCACACTGCCAGCTCATTGTTAAGTTCAAGGAAGGCGTCAAGCTTGGAAGCAAACAACCACCACCATCTTTAGTCTTCTACAGATACCATCCAGCCAGTGACCCAAAGCATGCCAAGATACATCACACAGGCAAAATCAACAATGGGTTTAGGTCTTCAAATTTTAGACCAAAATAACACAGAAAGCATAAATAAGGGGTGTTGTTTTTATTTGGAATTGATGCCCTTCCAAAGTTAAATCTTCAAGATCACTAGTCAAAGATTGAACATGTTATTGGTCATTTGATCATTGCCTCATGTTAGTTCGCCATCACGAGTCACTAATAAATCCTCCCCACAAGACAATCTATGAAGAAAACAAAAAGAAATCCCAACCCTTCTCCCTGAAAGCATAGCATGCCCTCTAAATAAACTTGGGTCAGAAAAGTTCAGATTAGTAAAACCCATTTCAATAGTTCTTGAAACAAAGAATAGCTTTTGCAGTACTTATCTGATGTTTGTCTTCAAGCAAGCCTTTGATTCCTTCTTCCATTCCCCCTTTGATAGAGTACTTGCAAGCTTTTGGGTCTTCCATTGCTGAATAACTTTCGCATTGTTTTACGCAAATTGCTACTCGCCCCCCCCCCCCGTCCCCCCCTCCCCCCTCTCTGACAACCGCATTATCTTCTGAATTTGACTCTTATACCCTTGCCATTTTTCTCTCTCCATATCTATAAACATTCTTTTTGCCACGTTATTTTTGGATTTTTTTCTTTGTTTTTTTTTTCATTTTCATTTATTTTTATTTAGTTTTTTTTTATATTCGTTTTGTCTTTTGGGTCCACCCAATCTGGCAATTAGACTTGGCACAAGAAGTTTCGGCTATTTAGTCAATTTCGGCGAAAAAAAGTCAAAAATAGCATTCCCAAAGCACCTCTTTATATTTTAATTTATTAATACATCAAATTCTAAAAATTTCAAATTTCAAATCTTAAAAATTTCAAAATTTAAAATCATATAAATTTCAAAATTTAAATTGTAAATAATTCAAATCACTTCGTGCAAGTTTTCTTACACCCTCATTATCATGTACCACCCATTCCAACGTGGTGGTGACAATATTCATCGTATGAAGTTAGAGGATGGACCGCTCGTTATATGACACGTGTTCATTTGTGGTACAAAGTAACATGTACAACACCAAGCACGCCGGGAGTAAAATTTGGAGGCAATATTGATTAGAATATGTACTTATATATATTTTTGTGTATATCTTTTTTTTTGTGTATTGTTACATGTACTCTTCCCTGAACATGGTTAAATCAATATTAGTTTATGAGGTTTTTCATAAAACACAACGCATTTTTTAACCGTTAGTATTTTTGTTATTTTCATATATATATATATATATATATATATATATATTTATTTATTTATTTATTTTGATCCATATTTTTATACTTTTTAAAATCTTTACAAATAATCACTTCAAAAAACTACAGCTAAAAAATAAACAAAAGAGTACAAACATATAATAAAAAAACTTTCATCTAAAAAGAAAAACAAAGCTGATGAAGAAAGAAATAAATTTGATAAAAAAAAAATAAAGAAAACTGATTTTAAAAAAACTAATGAAAAAAAAACAAAATAAAAAAAAAACACAAAATTGAGAAAAAAAAAAAACGGAAAAGAAAGGGAGAAATCGGGGGAGAGGAAAAGAGCATAGGGAGGCATAAGTCGAAAATGAGGTTTGTGTTCAGGGGGCGATTAGCAGCTCCCTTGTTTTACCTAGCTCAAAGATTAGTATAAAAAAAACATAAAGTAAATCATCAAATCATTTCTGTTTTTTTTTTTAAAACTTTTCATTAGTATAGCCTTTTACTTTGGATTGAAGGGCAAATGCCATACATTTTCCACAAATTTGATGGTTTGGGGAGGACCAATTCATCATCGCCACCGGCTACTAACCACTTGAGCAACTCGAAGACTTTCATACAGATTTAGTAGGGTTTAAACTAATTATTAGAAGAAAAAAAAAGAAAAAAAATGTGGTCCTTATCCATGGTCTGCTTTGGCATCATGTGACAGTCAACATCCAGGTCTATTTATGTAGGTCCCCATTGCTCATAACACTTACCCAAGCGAAGTTCCAATGATTCTAATCGATCCGAGCTAATTTAGAGGCATCATAATATTAGAATCAGCTGAACAGCTATTTCAAAACCAGAAATCCCATCTCGAGGTGTTTGAATGTGACATAAATACATCAACTCATTGCTTTCAAATCCCAACTCTTTCAGCTATTATACAAGAATGAATTCCAAATTAAAAGCTTTTGGGGGTCATCTAGCCCAAAAAATTGCTTGCATAGATGGGCTCCCTTGGGTAAGCCCATCCCAAGCAACTGTAACAGTCAAGCCACAGATGATCCAAAGCTCTTTGTTACTTGTTGGGGTGTCCTTATCTGAGTCAGGAGAAGCTACTGCTTCAGCTTCACCACCCCCCAACTTTATTTGAATCCAAAGGAACCAACAACACCAAAGGCTTCATGACAAGAAACCAAAGACAGCAGCCTCCCATCCATCTCAAAGCCATAACACACTTGAAATCTATACATAATATATCTCTCCATTCTTCAAAACCAAGCTAAATGAATCACAAAAAAAACAAGAGCCCTTCTATTTAATTAAGCTCATGAGTGATCCATGTCCTCCAACCCTTAGCTATATGACCCTCATAAAACATGCACCTTGGTCACTGTCACAGAACCCTCCTAATTCTCTAGTTACCTACACCTGCAGAAGAAGTACATAGCCCAAGTGCTAAGCAATATTGGTAGGTGGAGGACAGCAACCTTAACACCAGAACTGGCCTCCTTTTTTACCCTCCTCCCACACCATTGTCTCAACTTCTCCCTCACAGACAGCAAAATCTTCAGAAGGCGGCCGGGCGGCGATCATCGCCGGAGGGGGGTGCATGCAATGCAGCTTCACATATCGCCGAGCCTGCGGCACGTCACCGTGCTGCCCGGGAAGGGGGTGAGGGAGTTCATCAAGGTGAATGTGTCGTCGCGGCGGCTGTCTTATAGGATGGTGTTCTACTCGTTGCTGTTCTTGACGTTCTTGCTCCGGTTCGTGTTCGTGCTGACGGCCATGGACACCATTGATGGGGAGACGGAGTGCACCTCATTAGGTCTGTGAGTCTCCTCCAAATTAAGCTTCCATTTTCTAATGTAGCCTTGCAGTTTTATGCTCATAAGACCTGCATTTAAGTTCTAGCTTTAAATTAATGGCCAGCAAAACAGAGTAAATTATATATCCCAATTATATTTTAGTATATGAACATGAATATTGGAGTGACTGGATTTAATTACTTAAATTACATTTTAAAACAGTGGTAATTTCTATGATTCATATGGATGGATATTAACCTAAAACAACAAAGAAGAAATGCCATTAAATTGGCCGAAATTATAAAGTTGGTAGATGAATGATTCCTTTGGAAAATGAATTTCTTTGCTGATTGTATTAATTACAAACAATGACTATGATTATAAGTGAAACTTTCGTTGTCCTACGTGACAAAAGAATGTCCTAGGTGGCATCTATGTGGTATGATTATTAGGTGATTATTGGAGTGGGATTGGTGATTACCAGTTTCTTTATATAAATAAAAACATATTAGTGTCACAAGTCTTATCATAATACTTTTCTCATTGCAATCAATCTTCATGAATCATAATTTTACAAAAGTTGGCACCGACTTTTATAAGCTTGTTTTCTTGGATACTCATTTATAGACAGATCTCGCTCAAGACTGTACTACTTTTGTATATATATATATATATATATATATATATATATATATATATATATATATCCATCTTCAAAAGAAAACTTTTGTTTGGCCAAAAGATCATCAATGAGTAGTTGCACACTACCGAACATGAATAGATGATCCTCTGATGAAGTTAGTTAGGATGTCATCGTTGCTTCCTCCTAGCTGGATTTTTGGAATTCTTGAAAGGTGACATATATAATTTGATTAGCTCGTATCAATGTTGATAATTTTGAAGGAATATTTGATCATGATTGTTGATAAAAACTTCCCTTAGGAAACCGAATAATCAGGTTAGTACTAGACCAAATAATGAAGTACTGATGGAGGGAGGGTCGACAAGTATATGAACATGTTAAATATATATTTCTTGTTATGTTAAAATTCTCGGTTCCTTCAAATCATTGTACTGTATTCGATGCCATGAGAAGTTAATATGGGTTTTCTTTTCAATGAGAAAACCTTCCATCTTTTCTACTAAATTAGAATAGACAAGAGAGAGACAACAATCTTATTATTGTAATGAATAACAAATTAATAATGCTACTCTATTATGGTAGGATGCGTGGGGAAAAGACTAGGGCCAAGGCTATGGGGAAGACGGCTTGAATCCACGGTACCATTTTCCAAATTTTTGCTATATTTAATCACATCTGGTGACTATCAGATTTTTTGCATTCTATAATTCTTTTTTGTGCGTGTGTGTGTGTTTTTTTTTTTTTGAGAAGGTACCTGAGGAGATATATCGTGTACTAGAAGGCGACGGGCCGCCGGAAGAAATCCAGGTGCAACCCGATGCTCCCCAAACCTTGGAGGACTTCATCCTAGAGATGAGGAGCCATAAATCAGATGCCAAGACCTTTGCCTTAAGACTCAAAGCCATGGTATCCCTCAAAACCTTCAAATACTTTCTCTAATAAAGTAATTGTTCTATTTTTTTTATTATATATAGTTGAGTCTCTCAGCTCGACTTTAAATTTTTCTAAATTCTAATCATCGATTCCAAATCAAACAGCTGATAATAAATATGATATGAATATCAAATTGCTTTCATAAAAAAAAACATAATTTTGATAATATTTCCAACTTTAGAAAGAATGTTTCTTGTTACTAAACTAGCCGTTATGTTTGAAAAATATATCTATCTTGACCGTTGGTTCCCGGCAGGTCTCCCTTTTAGAACAAAGGACCAGGACCGCCAAGATACAGGAGTACCTCTACCGCCATGTGGCATCGAGCAGCGTGCCTAAGCCGCTCCACTGCCTGGCCCTCCGCCTGGCGGAGGAGCACTCCACCAACTCCGCCGCGCGCCGGCCTCTGCCTCCGCCTGAGCACGTGCCGTCCCTCGTCGACAACTCCCTCCACCACTTCGTCCTTGCTTCGGATAACATTCTCGCCGCCTCTGTCGTCGCCGCATCTCTAGTCGCCAACGCCCTCCGTCCGGCCTCGGTGGTTCTCCACGTCATCACCGACCGCAAGACATACGCCGCCATGCAGGCGTGGTTCTCGCTACACCCACTTGAGCCGGCGGTGGTGGAGGTGAGAGCTCTGCATCATTTCGATTGGTTCACGAAGGGGAGAGTCCCGGTCTTGGAGGCGATGGAGAAGGATCGCGCGGCGAGGTCGGAGTTCCGGGGAGGATCGTTGGCCATCGTCGCCAGTGTAAGCGAAAAACCCGTCGTTGTTGCGGCAAAGTTGCAGGCATTGAGCCCCAAGTATCACTCTGTCATGAATCACATACGCATTCACCTGCCTGAGGTAATGCATCTGTGAAATTATAGCACCAATCTCTTCTAACTCTTGTTCAAGAACATGTTCTAAATCTTTGTTGAAATTTTGCAGTTGTTTCCTAGCCTGAAGAAAGTAGTGTTTCTGGATGATGATATCGTCATACAAGCTGATCTTTCGCCGCTGTGGGACATCGATCTGCAAGGAAAAGTTAATGGCGCGGTCGAGACGTGCAGAGGCACGGATAAGTTTGTGATGTCAAAGAGATTGAAGAACTACTTGAACTTTTCGCATCCTCTGATATCTGAAAATTTTGATCCTAATGAATGCGCATGGGCGTATGGGATGAACATCTTCGATCTTGATGCTTGGAGGAAGACCAACATCAGCGCTTCATACCACCAATGGCTCCAAATGGTAGGCTTAGATCATGTAATTGTCTTCTCTTCTTCAAATATTAGCAGGGATATATGCTTATGGCTCATTTTTCTGTGAATCAAACAGAACTTGAAGTCGGACTTGAGCCTATGGCAGTTAGGGACTCTACCGCCGGGTTTGATAGCATTCCATGGCAATGTTCATATAATTGATCCTTACTGGCATATGCTGGGTCTTGGATACCAAGAGAACACTACCCTTGCAGATGCAGAGAAGGCTGCAGTGATTCATTTTAACGGTCGAGCGAAGCCATGGTTGGATTTCGCATTTCCTCAAATCCGGCCTCTCTGGTCAAAATATGTAATTTTTTCTGACAAGTTTATCAAAGCATGTAATTTACGTGCAAATTAGGGGGAAAAAAGCTTGAGAGAATGGTCACGGGGTTAAGAGATAAATTTTGTGATAACAATGGCGAAATGACAATGTCAGAAGGCCGTGAAGTGAGATATAGGCGATACCGATATCCATCAAGGTTTACTTCGGTCGCTTTACTTCAGTCACTTGAGCTAAAGAAAGTCACAGATAAGAGTCACTTGGTTTTGTATTTATGTTTGTCAAGTGAGGGGCTTTATACACATTTTTTCTTCTTTTATGTCAGTATGAGAGAGATTTTTTAATTTCTGTGTCTCCTGCTTGGGGATATATGTGGAAGTTATGAGGGAATTGATTTCATAGTTGATGCTTTGATGATATTTCAGCAGGGATGGCTTCTATGGTAATCAGCTTGATCTGGACCTGTTCTTGGGCATGTCAAAGAATAGTGCCGTATCTCTGTCAGAAGATTCAAAGTGAGGAACAAACACAGTCATCCTCCAAATATCCAATCTAAATTGTGGCAAATTCCCATGTACATCATTTTTTTTTTCCATAGATGCATTTGATTGATCAGCTGTTTCATAAGAAAGAAAGAAAGAAGACAGGAAAATTGTGACCTTGTTCAATAAGATACAAATGGCCTCTTACGCAACTTTATGCAATCCAGAGAAAAATGTGAGGCAATTGATTGGCCTAAATGCGAGAACGCTTGAATCTTTTGTCACAGAAAACCTATGAGTGGCTTGATGATGTTTGAGAAAGAAAGCATAAAATAGAAGGCAATGTTTGAGGAAGTCTGGTTAAGGTATCACAGTAAAATCTATCTCATCCATGGAAGGTTCAAAGCTTTAAAAGGGTTGATAGATCTCAAACACTTTTTAGCATTACATGCAAATGATTTGCACATGATGAAACAACACAGGCAGAGATGAGTCATTACATGATCAAAAACTAGAATTCACGGTAATATTCTGTGTGAGTTGGACACACCATTTATCATCATCTGAATAGTGGTACATAACTAACTTGGCCTCAGGAGATGCCTTTGGCGAAGACGAGAGCTGGCAACATGAACAAAAACTAGAATTCACAGTAATATTCTGTGTGAGTTGGACACAAACTTTTGTCATCATCTGAATAGTGGCACGTCACTATCTTGGCCTCAGGAGATGCCTTTGGCGATGAATAGAGTTGCATGTGTAGGATGGCCAAATCAATCCTCTCTCCTGAAGTCCCTTCAAATTTCTCAGGAGAAACTAATACCAATGTCTCCAAGACAGCAGCCCTCTTCAGGAGAAACCTTGCCAATCTTATCTCACTCTCACTCCCTTTGAAGTTGCTGAGTTTGATCACCTTGAGTTTGTGGAAAGCAACATCCAATGGCTCTTCTGGAAATTCAATCTCATTGCTCTCATGACTTGAATTTTCAGGGGTTGTTGGGAGCTGCAAATTCAAAAACAGATTAGCCAAGGTGACAATAGAGTGCCAACAGACGATAGATACCAATTCATGTGAGGGTACAAAGATTTACGCCAACCTGAACAAAGAGCTTCTCAAGCTGAGGATAACAGCAGAGCCGGAAAAATCCGTATATGTAATTGATATATTCGCTGTCCATCAGAGATATAAGAAGCTGTAGTTCGTCCAGGTTTGGTAGCACAATGGGCCATATTTGTTCACTCTTGAACTCTTCCCATATGGTAACACACTGCAACAACACAACACATTGTAGTTAAAAGAATATCGAATTCGACTACAAAGATACTAGGATACTAGCATGTAAAATTCTGGAACTCAAAGCAAAGTAGTACCATTAGAGTTGCTGTGCACACAGTCAGGATCTTAACTTGTGAGATCTCAGACAATAGGTGGATATAGTCATGTTCCGGCTCCGAATGTTCCAAACCAAATGAGCTGATGAATGCATCGACCAACGACGAGATATCGATGAACGAAGAGCTGCCATCTTGATAAGAGAAGTCATTCTTGAAGTTGCATTCCCCATAGTAAATGAAAGACTCGAGTTTGGGAGCAAGGATCTCTATCTCATAAGCTTCCTGACAATCTACAACAACTAGTCTCTTCAGCTGGAGTTGCTTGCCTGAGACTTTGATGGACTCAAGAGACAGGCATTTTTTAAGAATCAAGGTTTCGAGCATTGAGCAATTGGCCAGCATGCTTTGCAATGTTTCCTCAGTGATGCTTACATTAGCAAGAGAGATGGTCTGGAGCTGATAAAGTTCAGAGAAGTTAGAAGAATTGCCAATTTTCCAGTGACCCAACTTCAGAGATCTCAGTGATTCGCAATGAAATAGGAAGTCAGGGACGCAAAATGGTCGACCACCATTTGTGAATTCAGCAGTAAGAGTATCAAATCCTTGAGAGAAGTCTAGGTCGAGCTCTTCCACATGCTTTCTTATAGCAAAGGCCATCCAAGTCTCAACATCTGACCTGAACTTATGAATTGGAGAGAAGAAGAGGGAGAACCATCGAATCTTCTTGCCATTGTGAAGAAGTAAGTACCTGTTGAGGGTTGCGACAAAATCTTCAGGAGTTTGGTTGCTTGAGAATTCCTTGCCAAAGTCGAGATTAGCGCTGAAACACCAGAAGTTGGTCCACAAATCTGCCCACCTTCTCGAGAGGATTTTGGTTCTCGTTGCAAACTTCATGGGGAGGAGATCAAGGATGGATTGGAGAACTGGATCAGGTAATTGACTGATTCTATCCAGAGTTTTCTCCATCTTCTTCTCTTATCCCTGATTGCTATACTAGTTTTTAGCTGAGGAGTGAAGAAGAGATGAAAGAAATGAATGAATGATGTGAGCCTAATCTTTTGCCCAGAAAAGCATTATGAGGATTAGATGACTCTCCTTCTTTCTTCTTTCTTCTTTCTTCTCTTATACAAGGTTAAACAAACTTCTTGAGGAAGGAAACTGTTCAGACTTGGTCTAATGTGAAGCATGTTAAGTATTGTTTAATGAATGATAAGCTAAGAGATTAAAAGAATGATTCCTTTTACTGATGAGTGTCTAATCTTGTTTCAGAAGATACTGAAAGTCTGACGAAATATCATAGAGGGCTGTCCAGGATCTTGGTTTCAGTTTTGTTTTGTTTCCGAAAATTTATAGAATTTTGAGCACAACTTAAGATCAGCGTTCAATGACTCTAGGCAGTCTCTGCGGTCGTCACAGGAGAAAAAAGAAAAAAAGAAAAATCTTTACCGAATGATATAAGATTTCACATGATCACTGGATTCACTGCTAGAAAAAGGTCGATCTAAAGATTAGGTGAATTTAAGGGTCCCTTATGGGTTAGTTTTTTTAGAAACATACCCTTAAAAGCTTTCAAATTACCCATCTAAATATCAAAACGTTCTAATATCATTTATATCACTCAAATTTTTAGCTTCTTATGTAAATATCCTTTTACCAACACTTGTCAACTAAGAGGCCAATTTGAGCGATAAATACATGGTGGAAAATGTATTTTAAGGGACACTTACAACCGAAAGTGAAGGAGGGGAAATATGGGGGGAAATTGGGGGAAAATAGGGTGGATCGACTCCTAGCCTCCCACAACCTCTCCTCCTCCAATCCCGATCGAGCCCTCATTGTTGGCGATCAAGCTCCAGTAGCCCCTCAGCTGTCGGATTTGATCTGATCTGAAGCAGTACAGCCTGCTTAATCAAATCAAGCCCAATTTGATCGGATTGAGCCTGAATTTAAATCGGAAAAAATAGTGAAAATATGAGGGAAAATTAGAAAAAATAAGGAAAATATGGGAAAAATTGGGGAAAACAGGGGAAACATGGGGGGAAATAAGGGAAAATATGGGGAAAATGGAAAGTGGAAAGTGAATTTTAACATAATTATGTCAGAAAATTATGAGAGAAAAATTGACTTTGTCATTATGTTAAGAAGTCAAATGAGAAAATTATATTAAGAAGTCAAATGTTGTGAAATATGTGAGAAAGTTATGTGTGAAAAAAATCATTTTTCACTTTTCTCAAATTCATTTTCCAAAATTGACAGTGGAAAGTGAATTTTAACTGGCACTTACATTTGTTTTTATGACATCATGGATATTATGCTCCATGTTCCCATCTAAAAGGGAAAATCGGAAAAATAGGAAAAATGGGGAAATTTTTTGGGAAAAATACGAGAAAGATGGAAAGTGGACATTGGAAAGTGAATTATAAGTTAGCATTGTTTGAAATATAGCTTCATTTGTGTTCAAATTATCACTAGTTAAATGATAGAAATCCATTGTTTGAGAGCAAATCATAAATTCAAATCCTATACGAAAATTACAACTAGATATTCACTCTTATATTGTGAGGACCTGCCCCTCCATCCATGTGGCTTGCTGTTTACCCCAAGGGCAATTTGGGAAATTGCGCCTTGGCGGTCGTTTCACAATGGCTGTGCACACACAGACCTTGGTTGATGCTTGTTTTTGGTTAGAAAGGTTAGGTGGACCCTGGTTCGGAAGTCCTGTGCTTGGGCTTGTGTCTCAGCCAAGGTTTCCGTTTTGGGCAAGGGAGATCGATCTCCATGGGGGTGAAGATCGATCTCTCTGTGCCTAGTGGTCGCTGTTCTGGGCGAGGAAGATCGATCTCCATGTCCATGAAGATCGATCTCCCTGTGCCTGGAAGTCTCTGTCGGTGGCTTCCAAAGGACGGCCACCGCGGTGGCTGTCGCTTCCCCTGTCAGGGGAGGGAAGACTTTCCCTCCCCTCCCCCAGCTTTTCCCCGCCTTCGCCGGCTTTCCCCCGGCCTTACCCGCCCCTTTCCCCTTCCTTTCTTCCTTTTCTTCTCTTCTTCTTCCTCGTGGCTCTGCTTTCCCCTGTTCCGGCTGAGAGCTTTCGCTCGCCGTTCTTCCTCCTCCGGGAGCTTGAAGGCTCGTTGGGTTCGTGGCAAGGCGAGGAAGGTCATGGGGTAGGACTTGTGGATCGAAGCTGCATTGAAGAGGTAGGGTTCTTCTTCTAAAACTCCGGCTGTTGAGGGTTTTGAATCCGGGTTTTGTTTTGCTTAGATCTCCTTGTGGAGTTGTTCTTTCCCGGTTTTGAAGCCATGAGTAGCTTCGTGGCACTGAGATCTACCAGCCCACCTAGTTTGGTGAGGTGTGGTGGCGGTTTCCGGCGGTGTTCCTCGCCGTCCGGCCGCCGGCGTGAACCCAATCATGATCGATCTCTTGGGAAGAGATCGATCTTGGTCGGGGTGGCCCAGCCCTCCCGAGCGAGAGCGATCTCCCTGGGAGGGAGATCGATCTCTTGGCGGCTGGTGCCTGTGCGGTTTGCGTCCACGTCACCTACAAGATCGATCTTCATATGGGTGGAGATCGATCTCGTGGGGGTGACCAGGACGGGTGCTTCTAGCCTCGAGGAAGATCGATCTCCATGCTATAGGAGATTGATCTCCTTCAGTGCAGAGAGGGTTTTACTTGCTTTAAGTGCTGTTTTGCCCGCGGGGCTTCGCATGCAAGTGGTTTTTACGGTTTTGCCCTCGGGGCTCATCCTGTAATGAGTTATGCATGAATGCTTACCGCCTTGTGGTTGAACCGAGAGGGTGATGTCTCTCGGGGTGTGTAGTATAAATGGGCCGAAGGTGTGCCCTTGTTGTGTTGGTTGTTTACAGCTTTATCACACTTATCCTGCCCTGTTTTCCTGTGCATTAGACATGCTAGGGTAGGTTGGGTGGGTGTTGACTCTGCTGCTTAGAGTACCGAGTGATGGTAGTCTTAACCTCGGTTGTTCCGCCAAGTGCGGAGATCCCGCTTGGAGAAGGGGGTCCTACTGGTTGCGTCGTGTCCACCCTGTGTCAGGGAATGTCGGAGTTGCCCACCCCTGAGCAGTGGCGTTATCGGAGATACGCACCTAGGACAGGAACCCTTCGGGTTATTGATGGGATTGTGGGATCCTTGGCAAGCCTCGGTACTTGGCATCAGAGTGTGTCCGGTTGCTTTACCCTTGTTTGTGGGAGTTGTAGAGTAGGACCCTGCTGAGCTGTTGCTCATGCCTACCTGGACTGTGTTTGTTGCAGGTGCAGGTGGCCGCTCTGTCCCAGTGTTACCCCCTCGGCCGTCTCGAGGCAGCGCTCCGGATCCTGACCATGTCTGAGGGTCAGGATGGGTTCGTCTGTGCGTTCGCGGAGACCCCGGTGGGTGTTGTGGTTTCTTTTTGGGGACTGTGATCCCTTGTAGCTGTTGTACTAAACCATGTTAACCTTTTATTGCTGGTTTGTAATAAATGTTAATAGTTGTTTAGTTAGCTTGCTTCCGCTCTTTCTCTGTGCCGTCCAGCTGTTTCCACCAGCTGGGCTTTAGTCTCAATTGTTTCCGCCAGTTGAGGCTGTGGTTGTAGGTTCTCTCCCCCTCGCACCCCCGGCCCGGTCGCGCTCTGCGGGTCGGGGCGCGACATATATTATGTAATCTATTGTTTGAGCCCTCACAAACTCCATCATCACCATCATAACCAACTCAATGGAGTGGAGTAAAAGTTCAATAGGGGGTTGAATTGGATCTTTTTTTGATAAATGGATAAACGGAAAACCTAAATAAGAGGAGTCCAAAATTCTTGAATACTTGTAAATGAAATGTAAAACAAAATTAAACAAATAAATAAAGGATGAGATGAGAGTTAGAGAGAGTGCACTGAGTTTTATAGTGGTTTGACTCAATTCTTGATGTACGTTCACTTCACTCCAGGTACTCTTGGAGATTTCACTACTTGCAAGAACTCTTACAACATTTTCCATTAAGCTTTCTGATAAGTCACAAAATATACATAATTCACCCATTCAACTGGGCTTTGTTAGCTCTCAAGCAATGCATTTTTAATATCTTTTCATATGGTTTCAGGTACAAGAACTTACAAAGAGAGTTGCATTGATTTCAAGCCAAAAAGACATCAATTATACAGATTCAGCCTTATTTGGATCGATCCAGACAATTTGGATCGATCCAGGGATGTTTTGGATCGATCCCAAAGATATTTGGATCGATCCATATCCTTTTACAGAGAGCCAGACTTTCTGGTACATATTGGATCGATCTGAATCCTTAATGGATCGATCCATATTTCTTTCTCTAAAGAGCTTGGTACAAATTGGATCGATCCGAATCCTTAATGGATCAATCCATACTTATTTTCCAGAGAGATATGATTCTCTGGTACATATTGGATCGATCCAGATCTGTAATGGATCGATCCAGATCTGTAATGGATCAATCCAGATCTGTAATGGATCAATCCCTATTTCTTTTCCAGAGAACCATGATTCTCAGGTACATAATGGATCGATCCAAATTGTTATTGGATCGATCTATAGACCCTTTCCAGAGAACTTGATCTTCTGCTACATCTTGGATCGATCCAAACCCATTTTGGATCGATCCAAGTTGTTAGAGACCCTGATTTTGACATCTTGGATCGATCCAAACCTATTTCGGATCGATCCAAGGGTCGCTGACGGGTAAAAATGGACGGTTCTGATCTGATCTGCGGGTCCACGACTTAGAGCCTATAAATATGGGCTTTGGCTCCGTTTTGAGGATTTTTTTCTCCTCTCTTTTCCCTCCTTTCTCCAGCCTTCTCTACTCCTTTAGTTTTTTGGAGATTTCTCCTCTCATCCTTGAGGATTTAGGGCTTTGAGGGTGGATTTTGATGAAGAAGATGGGTGAAGCCTCCTCTTCCATGGCTATCATATCCAAGATGAGTAGCTAAATCCCTTCTCCTTGGGAATTTCATGATGTATTAGGGCTTTTTCTTAGAATTCTCTTTTGATTCTTGATGTAATGACTCTTATGAGATGGTTTTTGTATGAATTCTCATGTAATTCTATACTTCTTCAATGAATTCCTTTATTGAATGGTTTGATTACCTTGTTTTGCATGGAATTGCTTGATAATATGATGATGCCAATAGATGTTTGGTTTAATTCCTCAAAGAAGAGGCTATGCTAGAACCATAGCCAATTCTAGGGAAAGAATCCTTGATCTAGGGATAGGGTCTTGAGGTGCTAGAACCACCCCAAGCCAAATCTATCATATTTACTATTCTCGACTTTGATGAGGGATGGGATTGAGATACTAAACCCATCTCAATCCAAAACCTTATCCATACAAAGCCTTGATCCTTTGCCAACGATTTGACCTTAGTCCGGCGATCGGTGAGCCATGATCGAATTAGAGCCTCGATCATGGACCTTTACCTTGTTATGCATGCGATGAGATGATCCTAATCTGACATCTCATTAGCGGTGAGCGATATTAATCCTACGCTCATCGATATCCAATTTAGACGATCTTTTGAGTGTCATTCATCTTGATTCATAGAGATAATATTTAGACCCTAATTCGGATTGGAATTCCCTAGGAATTCTTCCTTGATAAATTTCCTCTTTAGTCTTCTAGAATACTTTCGTTAAGAAAACTCAACGAACCAACCATATTAATTCCAACTATTATAGAGAGTATATCACGTCTACTAATTCAACCATCTAATTCCTTGAGGATTCGACCCGTGCTTCCACTAACTACGTTGTAGTTAGCTATTAGCCCGGTTAATTGTTTTGTCCGCCATTGATATACTTAACGACATATTTCAAGGCGAGTCACTTTCGGGTGCTTAGCAACCTTACAATCCTCTCCTAAGATCTCTTGGGAATCTTCCACGTCTATCTTGGATTCTCTCAAAATCTACTTCACAACTTGAAGTAGTTTTACAAAGTTTCAAGCTCTCAGATGAGGAAAATGAAAAATAAACTTTATCAAATGTACACGAATAATCTCCTTAATTTTTACAGAAGTTTACAACATCTTCCTTCTTATACTTGAGCTTCAAAGCCTCCAAAAATAGCTTCCAATGACTATTTTACTTCTCTCCAATGGCTATATTTTTTACTATGCCCAAGCTGACGCGAATAGATCGTCGCATCATCCGCTGCGCTCAAAAATAGCATGGATCATATATTGCATCAACCGTTCAATCTTCACAGTCGATCCATGAATCGACCGTCTCATCGACCGTTGTTCTCTGTCAAGAAAATATGCAACCATGATCGTGTTGGGAAAATCCCTCCCCATGAGAGATGTTGATAAGAGACGTCGACGAGAAGCGACGAGGACGCGTGATGCTGGAAAAACAAAGGTGCAGGAAGACAAAGGATCGATCCTTTGCTTGGAAAGGATTGATCCTCTTCTCACGACAGAGAGCTGGGATGGAAAGGATCGATCCTCTGCTCTATAAGGATCGATCCTCCCAGGCGATTTTTTCATGACAGGGAGTGTGTTTTGGATGATCGATCTTTACCCTCAAAAGGATCGATCATTTTCGGGGCGGTCTATTCTACGGAATGAAAGGATCGATCCTTTCATTCAAGAAGATCGATCCTTTGCGGAATCTGGGAAAGATTTAATGGTCCAGATTATTCCGAGTGTGGGTTAATTAGTAGATATAGATAGGGTTGGTGTGTAACCCTAATTGTAAGGCCTTGATATTAGAAACCCTTGAGAGAGAGGTCTTGGGGGCTTGATAGCAAGTTGGGCATTCTTGAGTAAATGTATTTTGGAAGGGTAGAGAGAGATTTGTATGTGAGAGTTGAGAGATCAAGTCTTATAAATCTCCTCATATATTGAAGTTTTCTCTCTTCCCGTAGTTTTTCCTTTGCGGTGATTTACCGGAAGGTTTTTCACGTTAAATTTGGTGTCTCTCCTCCTTGTTCTATTTTGGTGCTCTCCCATCGTGGTATGATCCCCGCCGAATTTCCTAACAGATCGATGCTTGGATAGATCGTTAGGATCATTCCAAAATGGCCAAGTCTTGACCATCGACCGTGCCATCGGTTGATCCCATCAGTACAAAAACTTTCAAATAATGAGTTTAAGTAATCCAAATCAAAGGATACATAAAGAAGTCATTAAAATTACCGCATTACCGCGGGAGTAGCTGAGCAAATAGTGAAAACTTTGGCATGAGAAAGATTGGAGAGCATGGTGACATAGTCGGAGACTGGCTCATGACCCCTCTGGCGACCGTCGAGACGAAGAAATCCTCCAGCGATGAGATGTTACTGAAGCAACTCTTGAAGTAGAATCTCTCATATAAGTGAAAAGATTTGAGCGTGGGTGAATCGATCTCCCAGTTCAGATAAAGCCCAACAATCCACAATGACCAGTTTCTTGAATCTGAGGCTCTGTTTCCTCATGACTTTGATTGAACAGAGATCATTGCAGTCCCTAAGATACAAGCTTTCGAGAAGTGGGCAAGAACTTAGGAAGCTCTGGAGCATGGCATCTGTGATGTTGACATGGTTGAGCGAGAGAGACTGGAGGGCATTAAGCTTACTGAGATCCATCAATGGCGAGGAAAGACTGCAACGAGTCACCCTCAAATTGCGATGTGATTCACATTTGAACAAACAAGAAGGCAACTCAAATGGGCTCCTTTCAAAAAAGTGTTCATAGTCTTGAGATAAGTCAACGTCAAGCTCTTTAACTCCGGCCCCTTTTAAGATGGCTTCTTCATTGTGCGTGTGTATATATATATCCATTTCCAAGTAACTTTGTTGTTGGTTTTCTTCTCTTGAAAGATTCAATCCAATATGATACTATCTGAATTCTGATAGAGAGTTGAAGACAGACAGATAAAGAATGAGAGTTTGTTGATGTATATTGTGTAGTTCTTGCAATAGAAGCATGCTGAGGGACAGGTCTTATTGATCATATGAAGGGAATCTCTTGTGATCATTTAAAAGAAAGGATTATGAGCTGGATTCGACCAGATTAGTGTTGAAAGTGAACCATCCATGGTTCGGCTGACGAGGAAAAGAAAGAATGCTAGAATGTAATTTTAAGTCAGTTTAATCTCTCTCTTATTAGCTTAATCTTTTGAGACTATTGGAACAAGAACATGTGATACCCAGCTCAAACAGTGGCCCAATTGGGTGGGAATCAAGTCGGGCCAGGAACCAGAGCTCGAATGTAGCCGTTAGCCTAATGCAACTGATACAGTTCGGGGCTGTTTGGCGCACCCCGGATCCCGCGGATCCGGGGACGCGTGGATTGAAATCCGCGGGATCCATGCGTTTGGATCCCGCGACGGATCCCACTTGGGCAGATCCCGATTTCGGCATCCGCGCGATTCACGTGGACGTCGAGGGCGGAATCCACGGGCGCAGATTCCATCCCTTGGATACCGCGAATTCCACGGATCCGTGGGATCTGGGAACACGCGGATTGGAATTCGTGGGATCCATGCGTTTGGATCCCGCGACGGATCTCAAAAATCAGAATCTACCTCCCGATTTCAGCGTCCGCGCGATTCACGTGAACGTCGAAGGCGGAATCCAAGGACGCAGATTCCATCCCTTGGATACCGCGGATCCATGGTATCCAAACAAGCCCTTCGTGGCCAAGCATACCAAGGAATCGGATCCGATCTGGCTCGGCAACACCAATCTGACGCCAACAGCTGAGGGTTTGCAATTGCAAATCTATTACGTTTGCTGCAATAGCAAATATCAACCATCAGATTTTAAATTGACGGTTCAGATTAATTGCTCTTTTATTTTATTTTTTTTGAATTTTCCACAAGTATCCTCGTACCGTATATATATCTATATTGTAAGGAAAAGATGTCTTTTTATTATTTACATTTTGCCTGGTTTTCACTATATGAGTCATCATAGATTAATTTTTAATGAAATGGTGACTCGGCCTGCGGCCTATATGAAAAATTCACACCCATGGTTTGACGCTATCGACACTAGACGCTGAAGAGAGAGTAAACATACATTGATTGATTGGACCATGGGAGTTTTTTCAATCAAAGATTAAGGATGGAGAACTGAAAATATGAATGAACATAAAACATGCTATCTGTCAAAAACCAATCCGTACATTGGAGGAAAAAATAAAAAAGAAAAGAAAAAAAAAATCTCACCGACCGAAAGTGGGTCAATGGCGCAGCGATTTCCGCATAAGCCTCCGAGAAATTAAAGCGGTGTAGCTTTCTAATTGATTACGCTAGCACCTCGCGGGGCAGCTGATATAAGTGCTACATGACCCCATCACAGTAGTTGGCAAGCAATAGTTATATATAACGCATCACGCACTTATGACGCATGGACCCATCCATAACTATTCAAAGTCTTCCTCAAAGTCTTTCTCTGAACCCCCCCCCCCCCCGGCCCTTCCTTCTTCCATGACTTGTAGAAGCACCACAAGGCCTACTGTGAAACAATGACCACATACTTTTCCATGACCTGTTCGACTATCAAAAAGATATGTGTTCAATACTACACATGGCTTATGTAGTTATGTATTATTGACTTATGTGATGAAAATCAACAGATATGAGTGGATCTGAAACATTAAAAGTGATCATGTACGATGCATATGCCTACGTGGTATGTACCCGTGGCCTTTCTTCTTCCATGACTTGTAGACACTGGGCCAACCGTAAAGAATGACCACATAAAACCATGACCTGTTCGACCATGCCAAGAATCCAGGACCCCCGTTAGAAGACTAAACGCAGTTGTGTCACATCACAATTCCCTTCTAAATAGGCCAGCCTAACTAAGCTTAATTATCTCCTACAGAGCTCAGTACTAACACACAGACCTCACTATGCCAGCACCTCCTCTTCATCTCTTCAAGACCTCAGTAGTACTCCTTCATGCATGCATGCTTGCAATCTTCTTCGGTTCTTCCACGGTGGTGGCGCAGCCGTCGGCCTCGCCCCTCTACCAGGAATGCGGCAGCACCGGAAACTACACAGCCAATAGCACCTACCAAACCAATCTCAAAGCCCTCCTCCCCTCCCTCGCCACCAACGGCTCCGCCGCCGGCTTCTACAACGGCACACGCGGCCGCACCCCGGACCAAGTCTACGGTACCGCCCTTTGCCGTGGCGACGTCAACGCCAGCGCGTGCCGCGACTGCCTCAACACCGCCGGCGCCGACCTCCTCCAGCAGTTCTGCCCCTATAGCAAGTCAGCCACCACATGGTACGACCTCTGCGAGCTTCGGTACTCCGACCACAGCGCGATGTCCTCTGGCGACAGTAAATCTGGGATCACGATGTATAACACGATGGACATAGCCGAGCCCGTCCTGTTCGATAACTTGGTCAGCCAGCTGATGGACAGCGTATCACGCTTGGCGGCGTATAACTCGACGGAGAAGTTTGGCACCGGGGAGGCGAATTTCACGGAGTTGCATCCGAAGATATATGGACTGGCGCAGTGCACGAGGGACTTATCGGACGAGGATTGCTACCAGTGCCTCCATAATGTCCTCAACATCGTTTTGCCGCAGTTAGCGGGGAAGCAAGGAGGGAGAGTGCTTAGGATAAGCTGCAACTTCAGGTATGAGGTGTACCCCTTCTTCTCAGGGAAGTCCATGTTAATATCGGCACCTCAGGTTGCGCCGGCGCCGGCGGCGGTTGCTCTTCCTCCACCGGCGACTCCGGCTGAAGGAGGAGGTAAAGATGTTGTGAGCCTATCTGATGAAATTCCTCTTAGCAATAGTCTGAACCTGTGCACAACTTTTCCTTCAGTCATCTACCATCTTTTGATCAACTGTCAGTCACATATTAGAGTACTATATTAATATAAATTCGCCATCACGTATAGATTTAAGTTTTTGGGTTTGTGTTGTTTGAGTTCTTTCATGATATCACTCTTTTACTCTGTTTGCTTGGATAGACTTTGTTTGCTTGGATAGACTTTGAACAAGTCTTGATGCCAGAAGGCAGCTTTCTCTGTCTATTAGGCCAAGATAATTAAAGACATTAGAGAGGAAACAGAGGTTTCCCACTCCCACTAGCATTTCTCATGCCTAGCTTGTTGTGATTACCATGACAAAAGAGGTTGGTCCTCCTTAGATAGTAGTTTAATATGGGATAGCGGTTGAGATGAGTTTGAATTCTAGCTTCATCAATCGGCTCCTTCAGACGAGGGAGCATTTTCAAAATTTAGATTCATAACTTGATTCATAAAAGTTGAGACCCGGGACTTGTTTTCTGAAGCTAGATATTAGTACAACTTTGATAGCATAGCAAGAGTTAATGTTGGCTACCACTTTTTTTGCAAGGATAGATATGCTAACGAAATTGCCCATCTTTGATGCAGGAAAGAAGGATAATACAGGTTTAGTTCTTGCAATTGTCATCCCTGTGGCTAGTGCATTGGCTTTCATCACCATTGCTTGTTTCTACGTCTGCTGTAGGAAGCCAACCAAGAAAGCACCATGTAAGAAGATTTGAATCATGTCTCATGTCACTCCTACAGCTTTCTTAATTTTTTAGATACATAACAAGCAATTCAGTACCAATATACGGAACCATATTCATCAATTTAATTAAAATTAACCATCAAAAGTATATCTTTCCTCTCTCTTTGAACAGCTGAGATTAATCCAGAGGCAATCACAAGCATTGAGTCCATACTGTTTGATTTAGCTACACTAAGAACAGCAACAGCTAACTTCTCTGATGAGAATAAGCTTGGACAAGGGGGTTTCGGTGCAGTTTACAAGGTAATGCTATGACTGACATTTATGTTCCTAGAATTATAACTAGTAATTGAAATCAATGGAACTGAGCTTCATTGTTCTCCTTTATATCCATAGGGAACGCTATCGGAGGGACAAGAGATAGCAGTCAAGAGGCTATCAACAACCTCAGGACAAGGACTAGGAGAGCTGAAGAATGAACTAGTCTTGGTTGCTAAGCTCCAGCATAGGAACCTTGTTAGACTGTTGGGTGTTTGCTTGGAAGAACAAGAGAAATTGCTTGTCTATGAGTTCGTGCCTAACCGAAGCCTGGACACCTTTCTCTTTGGTATGATTTCCTGCCGATTATCTTTTTTCCACCTTCCATTTAATTGAATCAGTCCTTTTTACATTCATACTTCGGAAGCAATTTTTATGATGCAATCCTTTCAGGAATGAAGATATATGTGTTTTCATTTTGATGCCAAATGACTAATAAATTCTGCATGATTGTTTGAAACATAGATCCTATCAAAAGGCAGCAGCTTAACTGGACAAGGCGTTACAAGATTATCGAAGGGATTGCCCGAGGCCTACTGTATTTGCATGAGGATTCTCAGCTGAAAATCATACATCGGGATCTGAAAGCGAGCAACATATTGCTGGACGGAGACATGAACCCTAAGATTTCGGACTTCGGTATGGCTAGACTGTTTGTCCCGGACCAAACTCAAGGCACCACAAGCCGAGTCGTCGGAACATTGTAAGTCAGAAGTTTCTGACCAACTCATTTAAGCCATCACTTTGGTTTACTGATATCCTGCAATATTATGTGTTCAATTGGATTGCAGCGGATACATGGCGCCGGAATATGCTATGCAAGGGAAGCTTTCAGTCAAGTCTGATGTATATAGCTTCGGAGTTTTAGTTCTGGAGATTTTGGCCGGGAGGAAAAACTCCGGCGCTGTCAATTCGGAAGAGGCTGAAGACCTTCTAAGCTATGTGAGTATGCCATTTATACTTCTTGATCAAAGAAGCACTGTTCTCACAGCTGTGAACTTCCTCTGCAGACATGGGAGCACTGGATCAATGGAACATCTACTGAAATACTGGACCAATCTCTAGGCCAACATTTCCCACAAAGTGAGGCCATGAGATGCATTCAAATGGGACTCTTGTGTGTTCAGGACGATCCGGCTGACAGACCGAGCATGTCGACAGTTGTGCTGATGCTCAGCAGCGTTTCGGTGTCGCTTCAGGCTCCTTCGAAGCCTGCATTCTGCCTAACCTGGAATCAAAATGGGATGGGTCTGTCCACTGATATCCATAGTTTATCTGCTGCACAATCTGGGAAAGTATCAGGCATTCCCATGTCACCAAATGAAGTTTCAATTTCAGAGCTTGAACCTAGGTAGATATTTGAAGGTTGAGACAAAAGTTTCAAGACAATGTATCAAGGATCGATGGTATTTTCCTTTTCTTCTTTTTTTCTCTCTCTGTCTTGTTGCATGAGATAAACTGGAAGAATAAAGGTGCATCCTATGTAATAATTTCCACTTCCTAGTAATATAAGCTACAAGAAATTGGTACAGCTCGCACATTGGCCCATTTGGGACCAAAGTCAGATCAGGACCTTGGATCTCAAATTTAGCCTATGCCCAGTACAACTGATTAAATGTGTGCCGTGAGCATACAATGATTAGTCCCTGCTCAGCAATACGAATTTCTAACACGATTGTAGTCCAGGGACTGGGTGACTTCTCTTTCTTTTTAATTAATTATTTAACTTACTATTGTTAGTATTATTACTATAATTATTGCTATTATTTACTTTCTCCCGAGTCATGTCTTTTTTCTTAGAAAAAGTTAAGGCTTTTACTCCAGCTTTGGATGGGCAAGCACAAATATAACCACAAATTGCTCGCACGCACAGGAGATCACTAGCCTCGACCGCTAGCTGCAACACCACCGAGAGGGGATGGCATGGGCCCCTTACTGTGTGTGGATTGGATATGTCGGACTTTCCATATAAACTACGAACCGTCTTAGATATATATTGGATAGATATTTATCACTGGAGGAGAAGAGAAACACTAATATAGACATAAAGTATATAGGAGTGTTTGGTTATTTGCATTAGTTGATGTTGCATCAGTTAATACAAAAACAAGTGTTTGATCACTTGTATCAATTGATTACTTGTATCAACTGATACAATATTAGCTCGTTTCTATTTGATTGGTGTGTATTGCATCAGTTGATACAGTTGTTTCATCCAATCCAATCCTTCATTTTCTGATTAATTGGTATCTGATGTATCAACTAATGTTGCATCAATTATTCATGTGGTTTCATGAAGCATCAGGTTGGACCATGATACTACATTAAGTTGATGCAAGCAACCAAATACCCCTATATTAAAAAAGAGAAAAAAAAAGCAGCTGATAATAACAGCAGAGGAGGGCCTTCCCCTTCCCCATCCCCATCCCCATCCCCATCCCCGCTCCCACACAGGGCCAACACTGAGCTGCAGCAATGCCTCATGGGGGGATGCACTTCCAGGCATGGTCCCCCCCCCCCCACACACACACACACACACCATTCATGTGAATCCCCCCACGCATCCTAACAACTTGCACCTCGAATCCGACGTGCACCCGTGCCGGAAAAAAAAAAATTGGCCGATCGGATGTGCGGGGGACTAACGCAGATGTCTGAGTGTGTACCTTTGTAATCAGCCTGTAAATAAATTGCCATTATTGCAGATAAACTTCGAACTGTTAATTAAAAAGTGCTGCATGCCATAGCCTTTTAATCTTCCATGACCTGTAGCATGACCACATACTTTCTCTTCTACCGCTACTAATCTTCTTCCATTGCCTGTAGCATCAACACAGTTGTGTCACATCACAGTTCCCTTCTATAAGCAAATCGCTTCTCACCCCCCTCGTCCTTATGTACTTTACTGTTATACTCCTTGTGTTTGTTTTTTTTTTTTTCTGTTTTTTTTCATTTCAAAATTTTAAATTTCAAATTGTAGAAATTTAAATTTTCAAATTGTAGAAATTTCAAATTGTAGAAATTTCAAATTTCAAATTTCAAATTTCAAATTTCAAATTTCAAATTTCAAATTTCAAATTTCAAATTTCAAATTTCAAATTTCAAATTTCAAATTTCAAATTTCAAATTTCAAATTTCAAATTTCAAATTTCAAATTTCAAATTTCAAATTTCAAATTTCAAATTTCAAATTTCAAATTTCAAATTTCAAATTTCAAATTTCAAATTTCAAATTTCAAATTTCAAATTTCAAATTTCAAATTTCAAATTTCAAATCGTATAATTTCAAAATTTAAAATTTAAAATTATAAAAATTTCACACAGCCCGCCGCCTCACCTCCGATCTCCCCTGTCTCTCCCTCTTCCCTCCTCTCTCCGGCACCCCTCTCCCCTCTCCGGCTTCCCATCCCTCTTCCCTCCCCTCTCCGGCTCTCTCCTCTCCAGCTTCCCGTCCCTCTTCCCTCCCCTCTCCGGCTTCCCTCTCCCTCTTCCCTCCTCTCTCCGCCACCCCTCTCCCCTCTCCCCTCTCCGGCTTCCCTCCCCTCTCCGGCTCTCTCCTCTCCGGGCGGCGCGCGAGAGATGGAAGAGGGAGAGAGAGTGGAGAGGGAGGCAACCGCGGGAGAGAGGGAAGAGGGAAGAGGGAGAGGGGGGCCGGAGACGGGAGGGAAGAAGGGGAGAGGGGGGCCGGAGAGGGGAGGAAAGAGGGGGCCGGAGGCCGGCGACGGCGAGGGGAGGGAAGAGGGAGAGAGAAGGGAGAGGGAGGCGGGAGCCGGCGCTGGAGAGGGGAGGGAAGAGGGAGAGAGAAGAGAGGGAGGGTAGTTTAGGATTTTTTTCGTTTTTTTATTATTTTTTTAAAAAAAATGGAAAAACAACTGAACTGTGGTGTGTTGAGTCCAAATGGTGGTGTAGATAGCCACACCCTTTTGGATATTTAGTCTATTTTGGAGAAAAAAAGTCCACAATACCCTTCCCAAAGCACCTCTTCATATTTAAATTTTTTAAGACATCAAATCGTAAAGATTTCAAATTTCAAATTTCAAATTTCAAATTTCAAATCTTAAAAATTTTAAATTTCAAATTTCAAATAGTATAAATTTCAAAAAAAAAATAAATTTCAAATCGTATAAATTTCAAAAAAAATTAAATTTAAAATTTTAAAATTTCGAATTTCAATTCATAAAAATTTTAAATTTAGGAAATTTAAAAATTCAGGAGTTAGTTTACTCACATGCCATCAAGAACTCCTCCAGTTCCAAAATAAGAGAGTCGAGAAATAGCTATTGTCTATGTTGACAGTCATTTCGTGCAAGTTTTCTTACACCATCATTATTCTGTACCACCCATTCTAACGTGGTGGTGACAACATTTATCGTACGAAGCTAAATGATAGGCCACTCGTTATATGACACGTATTCATTTATGGTACGAAGTAACATGTACAACAACAAGCGCTCTGGAGCAAAAATTGAAGGCAATATTGATTATAATTTTTATTTTAATATATTTTAGTGTATCTCTTTTTTTGTGTATTGTTACATGTGCTCTTCCATGAACAGGGCTAAATTAATATTGATTTAGAAGGCTTTTCACAAAACTCATTGTATTTTTTAACTGTAAGTATTTTTGTTATTTTCATATATATAATTTTTATTCTGATTCATGTTTTTATATTTTTTAAAATTTTGCCAAATAATCACTCCCAAAAACAACAACTAAAAAATAATCAAAATATTATAAACATATAATAAAAAAATTGTCTATCCAAAAAGAAAAAAAACTGATAAAAAAGAAATAAAATTGATAAATTTTTTTAAAGAAAACTGATTAAAAATAGCAAAACTAATGAAAAAAATAGAAACAAAACTAAGAAAAAACAAGACAAAATTGTGAGTGGACGGAATAATCAGGTGAGAGGAAAAGAGCAGGGGTATAAGGGGAAAATGGTACTTGTGTCTTTGTGTCAGGAGGGGGCGGTGTCAGAGGGGGGACGATCAGCAGCTCTCCCCTTCTAATTAGGCCATCCTAAGCAGCTTTTCTCCTCAAGGTAACACCCCATCAACACACAGACCTCACCATGGCAGCACCTCTTCTTCAATTCTTCAAAACCTCAGCAGTCCTTCATGCATGCATGGTTGCAACCTTCTGTGTTTCTTTCACGGTGGCGCAACCGTCGACCGCGTCGTTGTCCTATTTATGCGGCACCACCGGAAATTACACTACTAACAGCACCTACCAATCCAATCTCAACACCCTCCTCCCCTCCCTCGCCGCCAACGGCTCCGTCGCCGGCTTCTACAACGTGACAAGCGGCCGCTCCCCCGACCAAGTCTATGGCATCGTCCTTTGCCGCGGCGATGCTGACGTACAGGTGTGCCGCGACTGCCTCGATACCGCCGGCTCCGACCTCCTCCAGCTCTGCCCCTATACCAAGTCAGCCTTCACATGGTACGACTCGTGCCTGCTTCGCTACTCCAACCAGAAAGCCATATCGTCCGTCGAGGACTCCAAGCAGTTCAGATTGGTGAACACGATGAATATAACGGAGCCAAATCGGTTCCTGAACTTGCTTGGCCAGCTGATGGATGGCGTGTCGAAGTTGGCAGCTTACAACTCGTCGGAGAAGTTTGCTACCGGAGAGGCGAAGTTTACGGCGTTGTTTCCGAGGGTATACGGGTTGGCGCAGTGCATGAGAGACTTGACGGACGAGCAGTGTTACCAGTGCCTGCGCGGGACCATCAGCGCCTTGGCGCCGTACGCCCAAAGGCTAGGAGGGAGAGTGCTTAAGCTGAGGTGCAACGTCAGGTACGAGGTGTACCCCTTCTTCTCAGGGAAGTCTATGTTGATGATTCCACCGGAGGACAACAAGGCTGCACCGGTGCCGCCAGCCGCTCTTCCTCCACCGGCGACTCCGGCTGAAGGAGGTAAAGTTACATGAACTTAATTATCTGAACCAGTCCTCAATTTTTCATTCAGTCTTTTCCTTGTTCAAAAAGTAGTGACCTTCTCGATTGCACGTCTCAAACTGATTTGAGCCAATTGTGAAAAATAGGCCGACCAGAGTCAATTTTTCATTCAATCTTTTCCTTTTTACTCTGCTTACTTGGATAACCTTTGAACAAGTCTTGATTCCAGATATCTCTGTCCACTAGGCCAAGATGAAGACACTAGAGAGAAAACAGAGGTTCCCCATCCCCACTAGCTTTTCTCATGCCCAACTTCTTGTGACCACCATGACAAAAGAGGTTGGTTCCCCCTTAAATGATGTTGCTATCACCTGCACGTATTCCACAGACAGCGTAGAAAAGGTTCGCAGGTCTTGATTCCGACAGTCAAACAGAAACATAACTCGTCTCTGAACAGAGCTGAATGATTGATCTGCAACTTTATCAGCAGCAATCTGAATTTGTAGACATGGCTTCTAACTCTTTTAAGACCACTGTACTGAATAGTTCATGTTAGACAAGGATCCATAGTCAGCACTAACTAGATTTCCTAGAGTGATCTGTTAGCATGTATGTGTTAGACTGTTGGTTTGAGTTATTTAGAGTAATATATGTGATATAAAAGCAGAGGTCCTGAATTTGAACCTTAACTATTCTTCTTAGTCGCCTTAGCCAATCTTTAAATTCATATGTCAGAAGAGACTAACTTTCCTCCTGACTTATTTTATACTTGGTGCTTTATCAGCAACCAAACAATTGTCGAGAATAACACAGATACGCCCACATGAAAGATCTGTCCCAAGTGAGCTTTTCCTGCTAAAACTTTTGTTTCTCTAGGCTCCACCTTCTTCCTATTCAATAGCTAATCATCATAGATCCATATTAGACACAAAATAAATTATTAAATTCGTCTTCTCACGTTGCCCAAGTTTTGAGATAAATAGTAGGTTAATAAGGTATAGAGGTTGAGAGTTTGAATTCTGATTTCATCAATCGGCTCCAACGAGGGAGCATGTCAGATTCATAACTTGATACATAAAAGATGAGACGGGGGACTTGTTTTCTGAAGCTAGATATTAGTACAACTTTGATAGCATAGCAAGAGTTAATAATGGTTACGACTTTCGCAAGGACAGATATGCTAATGAAACTGGCCATCTTTGATGCAGGAAAGAAGGATCATACAGGTCTAGTTCTCTCAATTGTCATCCCTGTGGCCAGTGCATTGGCTTTCATGATCATTGCTTGTTTCTACGTCTACTGTAGGAGGCCCACCAAGAAAGCACCATGTAAGAAGATTTGAATCATGTAACTCCTACAGCTTTCTTTATTTTTTAGATACAAAGAAAGCTTAAGGAACCATGTTTATCGATATCGTTCAAATTAACCACCAAATGTGCATCTTTCCTCTGTCTTGGAACAGTGAAGACTAATCCAGAGGCAATCACAAGCATTAAGTCCATATTGTTTGATTTAACTACACTAAGAACAGCAACAGCTAATTTCTCTGATGAGAATAAGCTTGGAGAAGGTGGTTTTGGTGCAGTTTACAAGGTAGTGCTATGGCTTACATTTGTGTTCCTAGAATTATAACTAGTAATTGAATTCCATGAAACTGAGCTTCACGGTTCTTAATTTATATATGCAGGGAACGCTACCGGAGGGACAAGAGATAGCAGTCAAGAGGCTTTCAACAAGCTCAGGGCAAGGACTGGGAGAGTTAAAGAATGAACTAGTCTTGGTTGCTAAGCTCCAGCACAGGAACCTTGTTAAATTGTTGGGTGTTTGCTTGCAAGAACAAGAGAAATTGCTTGTCTATGAGTTTATGCCTAACCGAAGCCTGGACACCTTTCTCTTTGGTATGATTTCCTGCCAACATCTTCTATCAAATTCAACCATTCCTTTTTTTACATTCATAGTTCAGAAGCAATTTCTATAACACAAATCATTCAGGCATGAGATACATGGGTTTTCCTTTCCATGCCAAATGACTGACAAATTCGGCATGATTGTTTCAAATAGATCCTATCAAAAGGCAGGAGCTCGACTGGAGAAGGCGTTACAAGATCATCGAAGCGATCGCCCGAGGCCTACTGTATTTGCATGAAGATTCTCAGCTGAAAATCATACATCGGGATCTGAAAGCGAGCAACATATTGCTGGACGCAGACATGAACCCTAAGATTTCAGACTTCGGTATGGCTAGGCTGTTTGTCCCAGACCAAACTCAGGGCACTACACGCCGAGTCGTCGGAACATTGTAAGTCGAAGTTTCTGACCAACTCATTTAATTACTTTATCACTTTTGTGTCCTGAAATATGATGAAATATATTGCAATGTGCTCAATTGGATGGCAGCGGATACATGGCACCGGAGTATGCTATGCAAGGGAAGCTTTCAGTCAAGTCTGATGTGTATAGCTTCGGAGTTTTAGTTCTAGAGATTGTGACAGGGAGGAAAAATGGCGGCGGCATTATCAATTCGGAGGACCTTCTAAGCTATGTGAGTATGCCAGTTATAGACCTTGATCAACATGCACTGTTCTCATAGCTGTGATTTCCTCTACAGGCATGGGAGAATTGGACCAATGGAACAGCTACTGAAATATTGGATCAATCTCTCGGCGAACATTGCCCACGAAGTGAGGTCATGAGATGCATTCAGATTGGACTCTTGTGTGTTCAGGACCATCCGGCTGATAGACCGAGCATGTCGGCAATTGTGCTGATGCTCAGCATCCTTTCGGCGTCGCTCAAGGTTCCTTCCAAGCCCGCATTCTGCGTAAATTGGACTCGAAATGGAATGGGTCTGTCCACTGATAGCCATAGTTTGTCTACTGCACAATCTGGGCAAGTATCAGGCAAATCAGTCTCTATGTCTCAAAATGAGGTTTCAGTTTCCGAACTGGAACCAAGGTAGATATTTGAAGGTAGAGAGAACTTTCAACACTACAATGTATCAGGGATGGTGTTTTTACTTCTTTTTTCTCCTTGTTGCATGAGAAAATCTGGAAGATTAACAAAGGTGCATCCTAGGTAATAATTTTCAGGACCTTGGATCTCAAATCTTGCCTAAGCAGATCGAGCATACAAACATTCTAGTCTAGATACTGACTTTTGATGGGTAAACATTGGTACAATCACAAATTTCTCGCATAAGAGATTTCAAGACTTGACCGCTGTATCACCAACCAAGCAGAACCCTGCTATCGTGGACCCGGAATCCGGAAAAACAAAACCTTGGCCGAGAGGATGGAGTTTTGTTTATCTCATAACATCACTTCCCTCTTACTATCATACTAACGGTCAACATCTATTTAAATCGATCATCCAATGGTCCAAAGCTTTAGCATCTGAATCCCGATCAGTATTTTATGAATGATTTGGACTGTTGAATGTGATTCAAATAGATATAGGTTATTGGTATGATGATATGAGAGGAGTGATGCTATTCACTGGTAAACAAAAGCCGATCCAGTACTCCTATAGGAAGACCAACACAGGTTACGCAGCTGTGTCACGTCACAGTTCCCTTCTAAATAGGCCAGCCTGAGCTTATGTCCTCCAGAACTCACCATTGATTAACACACAGACCTCAGCATGGCTGCACCTCTTCTTCATCTCTTCAAGACCTCAGCAGTCCTTCATGCATGCATGGTCGCAATCTTCTTGGGTTCTTTCACGGCGGCGCAACCGTCGAGCTCGTCGTTGTCCCACTTTTGCGGCACCGCCGGAAACTACACCGCCAACAGCACCTACCAATCCAATCTCAACGCTCTCCTCCCCTCCCTCGCGACCAACGGCTCCGTCGCCGGCTTCTACAGCGGCACACGCGGCCGCGCCCCCGACGAAGTCTACGGCACCGCCCTTTGCCGTGGCGACGCCAACGACAGCGTGTGCCGCGGCTGCCTCGACGCCGCCGGTCCCGACCTCCTCCAGCTCTGCCCCTATACCAAGACAGCCACCACGTGGTACGACCTCTGCGAGGTTTGGTACTCCGACCACAGGACGGTCTCCTCCACCGACAACTCTGTGGTGGTCCCGCTGTCGAGCTCGGCGAACGTATCCGACCCAGACCGGTTCGATAAATTGGTCCGCCAGTTGATGGACGACGTGTCAAAGTGGGCGGCGTACAACTCGTCGGAGAAGTTTGGTACCGGAGAGGTCACGAATTTTACGGGGACGTATCCGACGATATATGGATTGGCGCAGTGTACGAGGGACCTATCGGACCAGGATTGCTACCTATGCTTCGGGGAGCTCATCAACGGCATCTTGCCGCAGTTTGCCGGGAAGCAAGGAGGGAGAGTTCTTAAGGTGAGGTGCAACCTGAGGTATGATGTGTACCCCTTCTTCTCAGGGAAGTCTATGTTAATGATTTCACCTGAGAACAACAACGCTCCACCGGCGACTCCTGCTGAAGGAGGAGGTAAAGATATGAACTTTATCTGATGAAATTTCTCTTAGCAAAAGTCTTAAACTGTCCACAATTTTCCATTCAGTCTTTTCTTGTCCTGATAGTAGTGATCTTCTCTTTTGCACATCTCAAACTAAATTGAATCCAATTTCAAAAAATACTGCAGTTAAAAGATTTCTCTTTAGACTTTTCACTTTGTCCTCTATGAAAAGTAGAATTTTTCTACTGAAAAGATAGTGCGCAGTATTTAGCTAGCATGGACAAAAGGATTCAATTAAGAGCAACATATATACAGAGTATATATCCATGGAAACTTTGTTGGCAAAGTTGTTTTGAGTTGAAACTTAGTTTATTTGGGGATGTCAGTGATAAGTCCAACCGGAGAAAATCCTAATTGAACTTGGCATCTATCCACCACTACCTTTGGAGTCATCTGATACAAGTTCACATACGCAGGATACTTGAAACAAAAATGCTGAGGTCTTAGTCTTTTCATTAATTTCTTTCTCTGTTTATTCAATAAAAGTTTGAACAAGTCTTGATGCAAGAGGACAGAAGTCTGTGTCCATTAGGCCAAGATTTTTCTTTTCTTTTGGCCAATTGAGGCCATAGGCTGAGTCTCACAAGCCACCATTAAGCCAAGATAAAGACAGTAGCAGCCAGAGAGGTAGCAGAGGTTTCCATTCCCACTACTTTTTCCCCTGCTTTTATAACTTCTTGCGACTATCATGACAAAAGACGTTGGCCCCCACTTTAAATCATGTTGTTATCACCTGAATGGATTCCATGGACAGACCGTAGAAAATATTCGTAGTCTTCATATCGACAGTCAAACAGGAACATACCTCGTGACTGACCAGAGCAGAATTGGCAGGAGTCTGGATTTCTAGACTTCATACCATAAAGTTATTATATGTCCAATGATCTTTTTGGATCTCTGTGTTTGACTATTGGTTTGATTGGTTAGAATAACATTATAATTATACCAAGCAGATGTCATGAATTTGAATTTTGGTTCCCTCCACTCGATCATCTCAGCGGGCGGGGCGTTTGGGAATTTTGAATCGGTGGAATGTGCTGAATAAGGAATGGTTGGAATATGATAGTTCTAGTGTCTATTGGTTATGATTTTTGGTTGGTCAGTATAGCAGCGTCCAGTCGGAATGGGTGGTGTGGTCTGATTCGATCGATTCCAAAATTTGCTCTCAACCGGACAACAGAATGAGAGGAATGCGAAACGCGTGATTCCACCCATTCGGCCAATTCAGTCCATTCATGTCACGCCGAACGCACCCTTAGGTGACATTTGGTTGCACTATTCATCCACGAATTGGAATGAGAATTTCTTAAAACAAGGAATTCAGGGTGTTTGGTTGCAACCTCCATTTAGGAATCGAAATTGAAGTTTCGGCGTTTGAGGGAACTCTGGATTCTTGAATTTGATATGGGATTTCAGAGTTCCCTCAAACGCAGGAACTCTCATATTCATGGAATATACATGAATACCATTCATCTTTTTTTTGATTAAACTGATCAAATGGTTAGGATCAACCTTAAAAATATTACCTAATCAAATTGATGCTTGACATGTACGATTTCGATGGAGATATTTGTCTCTGCCATTCATTTTAAATCATAGTCTTATTTCTTTCTCTCATTATTAATAATCTTTCATTCAAATAAACTAAGGTAATGCAAATACATATACATACATAAATATATTCATAAATCTATGCTATTAGAGTAAGGGGTATTTTGGTCTTTAATTTATATTTTCATTCCAGTTCCCATGTTTATTATGTATACCAAACACTTGCAAGTTCCATTCCCATTATCGTTCGTTGACGTACCAAACAACCACAATTCCTTTTCAGTTCCAGTTTTCATTCCCATTTCTCATTCCCATAGTAACCAAACGTGGCCGGTCCCTCCTTAATTTCAATAAGAGACTTGCCTTCTCTGCTGACTTCATTTGTAGCTGGTCTTTTACTAGCTACCACAAGGTCGTCGAAAATAATGCAGATAGACCTGGTCTCTAACCCAACATCAAAGATTTGTCGCAATTTTAGCTTTTTCTTGCTAATAATTTTGTTCTACTGGTGGATAATGGGGGTGCGCCTTTCGTGAAAGAAATATAGTTTTCAACAGCTAATCATATATAGATATAGGTGCATGTTAGATATAAATTAACTTACTAATTTCATTCTCTTTAGTCATTGTAGTTTTGAGATATACAGTAGTTGAATACGGTATAGAGGTTGAGAGTTTGAACCCTGACTTCATCAATCGTCTCCATCAGACAAGGGAGCGTGTTAGAATTTTGATTCATAACTTGATGCATAAAAGTGAAGACTGAGGACTTGTTTTCTGAAGCTAGATATCAGTACAACTTTAATAGCATAGCAATAGTTAATAACTTACTAAATTCATCCTCTTTTTTTGCAAGGATAGATATGCTAACGAAATTGCCCATCTTTGATGCAGGAAAGAAGGATAATACAGGTCTAGTTCTGGCAATTGTCATCCCTGCGGCCAGTGCTTTGGCTTTCATCACCATTGCTTGTTTCTACGTCTGCTGTAGGAGGCCCACCAAGAAAGCACCATGTAAGAAGATTTAAATCACTTCACTCCTACTGCTTTCTTAATTTTTTAGATACAAAACAAGCTTCAGTTGAAAATTAACCATCAAAAATACACTTTTCCTGTTTCTTTGAACAGTTGAGAATAATCCAGAGGCAATCACAAGCATTGAGTCCATACTGTTTGATTTATCTACACTAAGAACAGCAACAGCTAACTTCTCTGAAGAGAATAAGCTCGGACAAGGTGGTTTCGGTGCAGTTTACAAGGTAATGCTATGACAAACATTTGTGTTCCCAGAATTATAACTATAGTAATTGAAATAAATGAAATTGAGCTTCATGCAATAAAGGGAACGCTACCGGAGGGACAAGAGATAGCAGTCAAGAGGCTATCAACAACCTCAGGACAAGGACTAGGAGAGCTGAAGAATGAACTAGTCTTGGTTGCTAAGCTCCAGCATAGGAACCTTGTTAGACTGTTGGGTGTTTGCTTGGAAGAACAAGAGAAATTGCTTGTCTATGAGTTTGTGCGTAACCGAAGCCTGGACACCTTTCTCTTTGGTATGATTTCCTGCCAATCATCTTTTTCCCACCTCCCATTAAATTGAATCATTCCTTTCTTACATTCATACTTCAAAAGCAATTTAAGCAATTTCTATGACACAAACCTTTCAGGCATGAAGATATGTATGTTTTCCTTTTGATGCGGAATGACTAATAATTTCTGCATGATTGTTTCAAATAGATCCTATCAAAAGGCAGCAGCTTGACTGGACAAGGCGTTACAAGATTATCGAAGGGATTGCCCGAGGCCTACTGTATTTGCATGAGGATTCTCAGCTGAAAATCATACATCGGGATCTGAAAGCGAACAACATATTGCTGGACGGAGACATGAACCCTAAGATTTCGGACTTCGGTATGGCTAGACTGTTTGTCCCGGACCAAACTCAAGGCACCACAAGCCGAGTCGTCGGAACATTGTAAGTCAGAAGTTTCTGACCAACTCATTAGCCATCACTTTGGTTTACTGATATCCTGCAATATTATGTGTTCAATTGGATTGCAGCGGATACATGGCGCCGGAATATGCTATGCAAGGGAAGCTTTCAGTCAAGTCTGATGTATATAGCTTCGGAGTTTTAGTCCTAGAGATTGTGACCGGAAGGAGAAACGGCAGCATTAATGATTCGGATGCGGAATATCATGTTGAAGACCTTCTAAGCTATGTGAGTATGCCATTTATAGCTCTTGAGCAAACAAGCACTGCTCTCACAGAGGCTGTGAATTTCCTCTACAGACATGGGAGCACTGGATCAATGGAACAGCTGCTGAAATACTGGACCAATCTCTAGGCCAACATTGCCCGCAAAGTGAGGCCATGAGATGCATTCAGATGGGGCTCTTGTGTGTTCAGGACGCTCCGGCTCATAGGCCAAGCATGTCCACAGTTGTGCTGATGCTGAGCAGCGTTTCGGTGTCGCTCCAGGTTCCTTCGAAGCCCGCACTCTGCGTAGCTTGGAATCGAAATGAGATGGGTGTGTCCACTGATAGCCATAGTCTATCTGCTGCACAACCTGGGCAAGCATCAGGCATTCCGATGTCTCCAAATGAAGTTTCAATCTCAGAACTTGAACCTAGGTAAAAATTTGAAGGCAGAGAGAAAAGTTTCAAGACAATGTATCAGGGGATAGTATTTTTCTTTGTTTGTTCTTGTTGCGTGAGATAAACTGGAAGAATAAAGGTACATCCTATGTAAAAATTTTCACTTCCTAGCAATATAAGCTACAAGAAATTTGTATAGCTCGGAAGGTGGCCCATTTGGTACCAAAGTCAGATCAGGGCCTTTGATCTCAAATCTAGCCTTTGCCCATTCCAACAAATTATTAATGTATGGCCTGACACGTTTGTAGTCCAGGGACTGGATGACTTTTCTCTCTCTTTTTTAATTAACTGACTAATTAATTAATTAAGTACTCAACTATTATTATTATTATTTACTTTTTCCAAATCACCCCTTTTTTCTTAGAAAATGTTAATAAGTCTTTTACTCTGATTTTGGATGGGCAAACTTCCATACAACCACAAATTTCTCGAACAAGAGATTACAAGCCTCGGCCATTGCACCACTAACTCACACCGCTTTATCTGAAATGAGCACAACCTTGCTATTGTGGACCATTGAATTTTGGAGAAAAAAATATCTTGGTCGATTGGATGGAGTCTTGTTTACCTCATATCATCACTTTTATTGTACTGTTATATTAATGGTTTAGATCTGTTTAAATCTCAATCAATGATTTTCATTCACATATTAAAGATTTGGACTGTTAAACGATATCAAATGGATCTTTGCTGTTAGTATATTGATAGAAGAGCAGTGATGGTATAAGGTAAGCAAAACTCCATCGGATGTGCTGGCGATTAGGGCCATAAGATACCTGCGCACTGGTGACATTTCCAATTCAAAGTGTTTGCACCTTTGTTATCAGTCAGAAAACAAATTCCCAATTATTGGAGAGCAACATTCAACTGCTAATCCAGCTTCGGCTTAACTTTAAAAAAAAAAAAAAAAAACATCCAACTGCTAATTAACTATAAGTGCTACATGCCATATGCTTATTGGCGAGCAATAGTGTAACGCGCCACATTGCGTAACTCTTCACAATGTCTCTTACGATTTAGACCAACGACTTTTATATCAACTGTTTGACAATGCCAACTTATCTTCTCCAAAGCTCACCACTAACACACAGACCTCACCATGGCAGCGCCTCATCTTCATCTCTTCAAGGCCTCAGCAGTCATTCATGCATGCATGGTCGCAATCTTCTTCGATTCTTTCACGGCGGCGCAACCGTCGAGCTCGTCGTTGTACCATTTTTGTGGCACCGCCGGAAACTACACCGCCAACAGCACCTACCAATCCAATCTCAACGCCCTCGTCCCCTCCCTCGCGGCCAACGGCTCCGTCGCCGGCTTCTACAAGGGCACACGCGGACTCGCCCCCAACCAAGTCTACGGCACCGCCCTTTGCCGTGGCGACTCCAACGCCAGCGAGTGCCGCGACTGCCTCGACACCGCCGGACCCGACCTCCTCCAGCTCTGCCCCTATACCAAGTCCGCCATCATATGGTACGACCTATGCTTGCTTCGCTACTCCGACCAGAGTGCGATCTCCTTCGGCGAGAACTCTCAGACGGTCTACATGTGGAACACGAACAACGTAACCGACGCCGACCTGTTCAGGAATTTGGTCATCCAGCTGATAGACAGCCTTACACGGTTGGCGGCTTACGACTCGTCGGAGATGTTTGGTACCGGAGAGGCGAAGTTCACGGCGAAGTTTCCGAGGGTATACGGGTTGGCGCAGTGCATGAAGGACTTAACGGACTATGAGTGCTACCGGTGCTTGTGCTTCCTGTGCTTGCCACGAAGACCCGGTTGGGACGGTTTGGGATCGCAAGGAGCCAGAGTGCTTAAGGTGAGCTGCAACTTCAGGTATGAGGTGTACCCCTTCTTCTCAGGGAAGTCTATGTTAATGATTCCACCGATGGACAACAACGTTGCACCGGCGTCGGCTGTTACTCTTCCAATTCCTCCACAGGCGACTCCGGCTGAAGGAGGAGGTAAAGGTATGAACTTTAACACCGGCGACTCTGACTGAAGGAGGACGTAAAGATATCATCCTTATATAGCATGATGGTTAACAAGTGCATTTTTTTTGTTCCAATGGCATCCTATGTGGTAAGATTTATCTTATGTGGCTGCTGATGTGGAGGGGATAGTGGGAGAAGGAAAAGTTAGGGGGATTAGTGGGGAGTTATGAGAGGAGATGGTGATTACCCTGTCAAGTGACAGGGACCTCACTAGTGAATTTATATGATGAAATTCATCTCAGCAATAACTCTAAATCTGTCCACAATTTGTCATTGAGTCTAGCTTTTCCTTATTCAGACCGTAGACAAGGTTCGTAGGTCTTGATTCTGACAATCAAACAGAAGAAACATACCTCGTGAGCTGAATAATTAGCACCGTACTGAATAGTTCATATTAGACAAGGATCCACAATCATCACTAAACAGATTTCCTACAATAAGAAACTATCTCTCCAGTGATCTTTTAGGGTTTGTTTGGTATGGGAATATTCCTATACTTATTCTAAAAAATATTATTTTTTTTAAGTAATTATTATTCATTTATTTCTATTTATCTACTATTATCATTTTATTTTTTCTTATTTCAAGTAATCATTATTATTTTATTTTCACTTTTTCTAATCCTAAAATTCTTTATTTCAGAATAAATTAATCCGTACCAAATGAGGCCTTAGAATATGTGTTATATTTTTGATTTGAGGGGTCAGGTAACACGGTCTAAGGACGGAGGTCATGCATTTGAAACTAGAATTCGTCCCCCGATTTAGAAGATATGTGCCAATTGAGCTTTTCTTGCTAATAATTATGTTTCACTGGTAAAGAACAAGCGAGTATCCAACTTATTCATGGAGGAAAGCTAGTTTTCAACAGCAAATCATAGATCCACATTAGATATAAAATAAAAATAATGAATTCATCTTCTCTCGTTGCCTAAGCTTTGAGATAGATAATTGTTTAATATGGTATAGCGGTTGAGATGAGTTTGAAACCTGACTTCATCAATAGGCTCCTTCAGAGGAGGAAGCTTGAGAATTTTGATCCATAACTTGATGCATAAAGTTTGAGACTAGTGACTTGTTTTCTGAAGCTAGATATCAGTGCAACATTGATGGCATAGCAATAGTTAATAATGGCAATCACTTTTGCAAGGATAGATAAACTAATGAAACTGGCCATCTTCGATGCAGGAAAGAAGGAGAATACAGGTCTAGTTCTTGCAATAGTCATCCCTGTAGCCAGTTCATTGGCTTTGATCATCATTGCTTGTTTCTACGTCTACTGTAGGAGGCCCACCAAGAAAGCACAATGTAAGAAGATTTGAATCATGTCAATCCTACGGCTTTCTTAATTTTTGAGATACAAAAGGTTTAGTACCAATATAAGGAACTATATTTATGGAAAATTAACCATCAAAGATACATCTTCCCTCTTTCTTTGAACAGTTGAGCCTAATTCAGAGGAAATCACGGGCATTGAGTCCATACTATTAGATTTAAATACACTAAGAACAGCAACAGCTAACTTCTCTGATGAGAATAAGCTTGGACAAGGTGGTTTTGGTGCAGTTTACAAGGTAATGCAATGACTTAGATTTATGTTCCTGGAATTATAACTTGTAAATGAATTCAGTGAAATTGAGCTTCATGCATGGTTCTCCTTTATATATATAATATAGGGAACGCTACTGGAGGGACAAGAGATAGCAGTCAAGAGGTTATCAACAAGCTCACGACAGGGACTAGGAGAGCTGAAGAATGAACTAGTCTTGGTTGCTAAGCTCCAGCATAGGAACCTTGTTAGATTGTTGGGTGTTTGCTTGGAAGAACAAGAGAAATTGCTCGTCTATGAGTTTGTGCCCAACCGAAGCCTGGACACCTTTCTCTTTGGTATGATTTCCTGCCAATCATCTTTTTTCCACCTTCCATTGAATTCAATCATTCCTTTTTGACGTTCATACTTTAGAATCAATTTCTATGACAGAAACCTTTCAGGCATGAAGATATACATGTTTTCAATTTGATTCCAAATGACTAATAATCTGCATGATTGTTTGACATAGATCCGATCAAAAGGCAGCAGCTTGACTGGAGAAGGCGTCAAAAGATTATCGAAGGGATCGCCCGAGGCCTACTGTATTTGCATGAAGAGTCTCGGCTCAAAATCATACATCGGGATCTGAAAGCAAGCAACATATTGCTGGACGCAGACATGAACCCTAAGATTTCGGACTTCGGTATGGCTAGGCTGCTTGTCCCAGACCAAACTCAGGGCACCACAAGCCGGGTCGTCGGAACATTGTAAGTCAAAGTTTCCGATCGACCAACTCATTTAGTCATCACTTTGGTGTACCGATGAAGTATGATGAGATAGATATATTGCAATGTGTTCAACTGGATTGCAGCGGATACATGGCGCCGGAATATGCTATGCAAGGAAAGCTTTCAGTCAAGTCTGATGTATATAGCTTCGGAGTTTTAGTTCTAGAGATTGTGACCGGAAGGAAAAACAGAAGCATTAAGGATTCTGGTTCGGAATATGTTGAAGACCTGCTAAGCTATGTGAGTATGCCATTTATCATGTTCTTCATCAAGCATGCATTGTTCTCACAGCAGCTGTGAGTTTCCTCTACAGACATGGGAGCACTGGAACAATGGAACGGCTAGCGAGATACTGGATCAATCTCAAGGTGAACATTGCCCGCAAAGTGAGGCCATGAGAAGCATTCAGATGGGACTCTTGTGTGTTCAGGACGATCCGGCTGATAGACCGAGCATGTCGAAAGTTGTGCTGATGCTCGGCAGCCTTTCAGTGCCACTCCAGGTTCCTTCGAAGCCTGCATTCTGCGTAGCTTGGACTCGAAGGGAGACTGGTAGCCATAGTTTGTCTGCAGCTGTACAACCTGGGCAAGTATCAGCCATCCCTATGTCTCCAAATGAAGTTTCAATCTCAGAACTTGAACCTAGGTAGATATTTGAAGGCATAGAGAAAAGCTTCAAGACAATATTGTATCAGGGATGGTAGTTTTCTCTGTTTTTTCTTGTTGCATGAGATATACTGGAAGAATAAAGGTGCATCCTATGAGTAATTTTCACTTCCTAGCAATATAAGCTACTAGAAATTGGCCCATTTGGGACCAAAAAGTCGGATCAGGACCTTGGATTTCAAATCTGGCCTAAGCCCATTCCAATTGATTAAAAGAGTGTGGCCTGAGCATACAAAGATTAGGCCCAGCTCAGCAACACGAATTTTTAACACGATTGTAGTCTAGAGTCGTAGAGACTGGATGACCCCTGTCTCTCTCTCTTTTAATTAGTTAGTTTAATTAATTAATTAATTAATTAATTTGCTGCTATAATTATTACTTACTTTTTCACCAAATTATGTCTTTTTTCTTAGAAAAAAAAAAAACTGTAGACCCCGGAATCAGCGGGGGAAAAAATCTTGATGTGCCGGCGATTACGGCAGAGGTCGAGCATTTCCAAATCAAAAGTGTCATGATCACATAAGTCCTCCCCTGATCTTCTTCCAGCTTGTAGCGTCATCACAGTATCGAAGTGTCGAGTCTAAACCCATTTGGCAGGGGGTTAGAAAAAAACGGAGTTAAGAGGATAGGCTTAGATGAGGTTAGAAAAAGTGAGATTAAAGAATGGGGATAAGAAAAAATAAAAAGGAATGTGATAACCCCGTAATAATTACTTTGATGTTTGGATAAAAAATGAGAATAAGAAGGATAAATCTTTCAACCAAACGAGGGCTACTTGTACCGGACTATATTACGGATCCAATCATATAGCCTTGTTGGGGTGCGGGGCGGGGTCGAGGGTCCCGTGTATTTTAAATGCGATCTATTTAATAGGAGTTTTTATGTATTTTTATTTCTATATATCGTAACCCTAAGATATAAGGATCGTGATGGGTGACCGTTATTGTATCTTTTAATTGGTTTTTTTACCTTCGTGACGGTGGATCTCGAGCGACCGTATCTTATTCCTAAACCTTTTTTTTAAAAAGAACCACATAGATCCGTATGTTTTTCCCCTTATGTTGGTTTCGCTTCTTCTTCGCTAGCACTCCTAAGAGAATCTCCAACGCTGGCTGTAAAAATGCAGCCAGCAAATGCACTTTTTTCTCCATATTTAGAGCAATGGAGTTTTTTTTTTTATTAGTTGAACCCAAGGGCGAAGTGACCCTATTAGGGGTTAGATACAATAGATAGCTGGTGAACCGGAGGCATACCCCTCAGTTCCCCCCACATTACCAAATTGAAACCAGAGCCTAAGTGCTTCTCAAGCTAGCCAATCTGTATGCAAGTTTTCTTTGCACAGGATGTGTACAACACGAAACTCCGCGAGACTTCGGCTCATCCACCATATTTCCTGCACCTCTTACCTGTAGTCTTTCGCTAGGGGTAGCCTCTCCTCTATCATGCGGACTGCGTGAAGCGAGTCACTTTCCACTAGTGCATGTTTAAATCCGCATTGAATTGCCCGGGTAACGGCTGCACGGATTGCATGAAGCTCTCCAAGTAGGATGGGGTCGGCCTTGCTCATGTTGCTTTCAGTCCAGAGGACATGATCGTCTTCATCCATGTAGGCGATGCCAAGTCCAACCATGCCAGAGGGATGATCGAAAGAGGCATCAGTTCGGAGTCTGGTGCTTTGCTCTTCCACTATGATCACCCTTTGCGGACGTTGCTTAGCTAGCCCAATGTGCTCCCTGGCTTGCCATTTAATTAACCTAGCAACCTCCCTGGCATCCTGCCCCGCTTCTCCCGCCACCACTTTGCAGCGATCCTTCCACAGCCACCATGCCCCATAGGCGAGCAGGGATGTTATCTGCGTGATTTCCTCGGATTTCTGGGGTCGGCCGAGCAAGTTGAGGTAGGTTCCCATGGTAAAATCATAGCTGTTGACCCAGCGCCAACCATTACTCTGCTCCACACATCGCGAGTGAACCGACAATCAAAGAGCAGATGCTCCACAGTTTCTTCGAAGAGATTACATCTAGGGCAGAGTTGATCGGACGCTAAACAGAGCGACCATAGTGCCGCTTTGGTTGGAAGCTTGCCATGTAGGAGCTTCCACAGGAACATTCTAAGTCGCGGCCCTACTGGGGCATGCCCACTCTTCCAGAGCTGGAAGTGCTCTGCTTCACATCGCTTCCCATCTCCATATTCAAGCATCTGGCACGCTCTCTAAAAAAAGAGTGAATCCGAACGATTTCTCCAGTTTCTTAATTGACATAAAAAATTCAAGGACAAAAAAGCACATTTTGTCCTTCGAAATGCACTGATTGAACATTTATGGGAACGACATGGCAATGAAGAGATGTAACGTTTTTATCTATATTCAATATTTTTCACATCTTAATGCATATTAAATTGAAATTCTCAATGTTTAGTGTGTAAGATTCGTCTTCATTTTAGTATTATGTACAAATACCTTTAGATAATGTAATTACAATTAGAATTATTTTAATTAAAAACCCACGTACTGATGTATAATTTAAAAACCCAATGATGAAAAAAAACCCCAGTAAAAACATAATTTATATACAATTAGATAAATAATAATTAAAAAGTATTCAATACTAGTCTTGTTTTGTATGGATCGACAAGAGTTTTCCATTGATGTATTATTTATTCTAAATAAATTAGTAATTTTAAAGTTACGTTAATTATTGTAGTTAATGTACTTTAGCTATAGGATATATTAGTAATTTAAAATTAAATTAGAAGAATATAAAAGATAAATATAGGAATTATAAAAATAATTAAATAAAAAATGCAGACTACTGACGCTTAGGGGTGAGCAGAACCGAACCGAACCCGAAAAACCGAACCGAACCGAATTAGTTCGGTCCATTCGGTTCGGTTCTTCGGTCCATTCGGTTCGGTTCGGTTTTGGCATCTACAAAAACTTCGGTTCTCGGTTCGGTTCGGTTCTTGAAAAAAAAATTCGGTTCGGGTCAGAACCGAATAACCCGACTACCCATTAACCCGTTAACCTAGATTACCCACCAACCCAAACTACCCACTAACCGAAATTTCGGTTCGGTTCGGAACCGAAATTTTCGGTTCGATTCAGTTCCAATTATTTTGGAACCGAAAAATTCGGTTCGGTTCCAATGATAATTCGATTCGGTTCTCTAAAATCCGAAAAAAATTCAATTCTTCGGTTCTGAACCGAGAATCGAACCGAGAATCGAATGAAAGCCCCTACTGACGTGGCATGAGGATTTGGAGGGCCGATGGAGTGGGTTTGGGCCGCAAATAACAATTTTACAGCCCGGATGGAGATCTCTAACAAACAAGGAAAGCCTACCATACCGTACGGTCGCATCATGATGTCTGTGATTTGAGACTGGTTTAAAATATGATTGTATCGTGAGGCAATTGCACACATCACGATGCGATCGCACGAATTGGACAATGAACTTTTACCCCATCTGTTCGACAATCCCAATAATCCAGTACTCCTGTTAGAAAACTAATAAATGTGTTGTGTGACATCAAAGTTCCCCTCTAATAAATAGGATTCGGATAGGCCAGCCTGAGCTTAATTATCTCCTCCACAACTCCCCATTAACACACAGACCACACCATGGCAGCAGCTCTTCTTCATCTCTTCAAGGCCTCAGCAGTCCTTCATGCATGCATGGTCGCAATCTTCTTGGGTTCTTTCACGGCGGCGCAACCGTCGAGCTCGTCGTTGTCCCGCTTATGCGGCACCACCGGAAACTACACCGCCAACAGCACCTACCAATCCAATCTAAACGCTCTCCTCCCCTCCCTCGCGACCAACGGCTCCGCCGCCGGCTTCTACAGCGGCACACGCGGCCGCGCCCCCGACGAAGTCTACGGCACCGCCCTTTGCCGTGGCGACGCCAACTCCAGCGCGTGCCGCGGCTGCCTCGACGCCGCCGGTCCCGACCTCGTCCAGTTCTGCCCCTATACCAAGACAGCCACCACGTGGTACGACCTCTGCGAGCTTTGGTACTCCGACCAAAGTACGGTCTCCTCCGGGGACAACTCTGTGGCGGTCTTGCTCTCGAACTCGGTGAACGTATCCGACCCAGACCGGTTCGATAAATTGGTCCGCCAGCTGATGGACGGCGTGTCAAGCTGGGCGGCGTATAACTCGTCGGAGAAGTTTGGTACCGGCGAGGCCACGAATTTTACGGCGGTGTATCCGACGATATATGGATTGGCCCAGTGCATGAGGGACTTGTCCGCCCAGGATTGCTACCAGTGCCTCCAGGAGCTCACCAACGGCGTTTTGCCGCAGTCTGCCGGGAAGCAAGGAGGGAGAGTTCTTAAGGTGAGCTGCAACCTGAGGTATGAGGTGTACCCCTTCTTCTCAGGGAAGTCTATGGTGATGATCCCATCGAAGGACAGCACCGTTGCACCGGCGCCGGCGGTTGTCGGTTCTCCACCGGCTGAAGGAGGAGGTAAGGACATGAACCTATCAATAAATCATCTTAGAGGTAGTATATCAACCTAAATTCTGATTTTTGATATCAAACAAAAATAGCTTTAGAATAGAAAAGAGTGTTTTTATTTCCCTGGATAAATGTCTTTTAAAAAATTCAAGAATGGGAAATATTATTTTAAATTTAGTAATGTTCTTTTTTTTTTTTGATAAAGTACGTTTTGGTATCCTCGAAGTTTAAAAAATGCGCATAATAATGTCAAAACTCCAACACCGTTACATGTGTTAATGGCAAAGTAATCGGACGTTGGAGTTTTAAAAGTAAAAAATAGTCAAAATTTTTGACTAAATCTCTCTCCTCCGTCACGAGTCAAAAATTTATTCGTTATTAAAAATTAAAATTAGTCAAATTAGTTTTGTCGTTAGCACATGTAATAGTATACGCATTTTGAAATTAGGATATCAAAATATATCTTTTTATTTTATAGGACAGCTGATTGTGTATTACCAAAAAATAAATATTTTTATTTTTATTTCTTGCTGATGCTAGAAGACTTGGGACACCCACTCTGGGTGTGGCATTGCATCACAACTAGAATATTCTACATAGAAAGTAGTACTCTACATAGAAAGTAGTACATAGAGAGAGATAAGCCAAAGATCAAAAGGATTGAAGAGAAAAAACTATGTTGCCATAGTTCTGTTTTTTGACTTGACTAAAATTAGCTTCTGTCTTGCGTGTGCTACTTGGCCAACTATAAACAAATCCTGATTGAACTTGGGCGCCCACCCCTCATGACGTCTCAGTGAGATCTATCCTTTACTACGTCTGGAGTAACTCAACTTTTGATCAGAAACTTCTCCCTCGCATGCACTTAGATACTTGGAAACAGAGATGTTGAGGTCCTCTGTTTCTTGCTTTTAATTACTCTATTTACTTGAATACACCTAAGTAAGACAGCTACCTCCCTCCATTAGGGAAAAGTAAAGAAACTTGAGAGGAAAAGAAGGTCTCTATCTATCCCCACCAGTTTTTTTCTCGTGCACTTAACTTCTTCTGACTAGCATGACAAAAGAGGTTGGCCCCCCATTAAAGTGGTGACGTTTTCGCCTGGATGGAATCCATGGACTGACCATAGAAAAGCTAGCTAGGTTGGTAGTCTTAATGCTGATAGCCAAACAAAACCCCACCCCGTCAATGAGAAGAAGAACTGAATGCTTGGTGTAGATGCATAGAAGATATTGGCTTCGTGCATGCGCGAAACTCGAATAATTGATGCTCGTGAGGTTTCTCTGCTACAGTGAGAGGTTTGATGTAGTGAAGATTGAACACAATCATCCTAGAGTAGATGATGCTGGCCTCCAATATTGAATTTAAGAAGAAAATTCGCACTTGGGGTCTCCGATTCTGATATCATATTATTTTAAACATTCCATATTTCGTGAGGGGGGAGCAAATATATTTAATAATCTATTCTATGGAAGATATCTTGATATAATGGGTGTGCAAACTGCCAGATAAAGCTAGTATTCAAGGACCACTAGCTTTTTTATATTGGGTAAATTACACTTTTGGGGCTAGTGATTTGGGTCAAGTTTTATTTAAAACCGTGTAGTTTCAAAACTTTCAAATAAAACGCTAACGTTTAGATTTCATTTCAAATAACGCTCTGAACGCCGACGTCATCATGTGGGTTGATGGCAAATGGGTCACTGCAAATGGGAAGAGGCAGTGTCATCGAAGTCGCCGACCAACGTGGCTCTGGATGGGTGTATTTGGTATCCGGTGTCAGATTCTTGTTGGTCGAACCCTTGTCATGGAAGAATTTCACAATCAGAAGAGTGATCAAAGGGGGATAAAGAGGGCCGTATAAACCCTAATCCCCAATGACATCGGTGGTTAAAAGTTAGGAAGGAAATATGTCAAGTTATGTCACGACGTCGGCGCCTAGAACCTTATTTGAAACGAAATCTAAATGTCATGATCTTATTTGAAAGTTTTGAAAATAGGGCCCTTTAAATGAAATTTGACCCAAACCACTAGGCCTGCAATTTACCCTTTTTATATTGTTGTTTAGTGCTATAATATTGGAGTAAATCATTCCACTAGTCTTTTTAATATATTTTTTTTCACTGGTGGAGAATACGTGAGTTTTCACCTTGTTCATGAAGGAAAGTTTTTTTTTCAACAACTAATCATATTTACATGTTACATATAACTCAGCTTATTAAATTCATCTTTTCATTGCCTAAAGTTTTCGGAGAGTAATTTAATATGGTATAGAAGCTGAGAGTTTGAATCCTGAATTCATCAATCTGCATCTTTCGATGAGGGAGTATGTTAGAATTTAGATTCATAACTTGATTCATGAAAGTGGAGACTGGGAATTAGTACTTGTTTGAGACCACAGAGCTCCTAATCAGAGGCTAACACTTCTAATTAATGACATTGACCATCTTTGATTCAGGAAAAAAGGATGATACAAGTGTAGTTCTTGCAATTGTAATCCCTGTGGCCTGCGTATTGGCATTCATCATCATTGCTTGGTTTTACGTCCGCTGGAGGAGGTCCGCCAAAAAAACACCATGTAAGAAGACTCTGAATGATCTTAGTTTTAAAGCTTATTTATTTTAGAGATGCAAAACAAGCTTCAAGACCAATGTAAGAAAGTTATCCAAATTAGGATCAGTCAGGACCGAGTCTCATACTGATGGTAGGAATAAAATTTGCTCTCTTATGAACAGTTGAGACTAATCCAGACGCAATCGCAAACATCGAGTCCATATTGTTTGATCTATCAACCCTGAGAACAGCAACGGCTAACTTCTCTGATGAGTATAAGCTTGGACAGGGTGGTTTTGGTGCAGTTCACAAGGTAATGCTATGACTTGCACACATTTATACTGTTAGAGTTATGATTAGTAATTGAAAGCAATGTAACTGAGCTTCAGGTTTGACGAATGAAGTATTTTACTCATAGCTCTTTATATATTTAGGGAACACTACCTGACGGACAAGAGATAGCAGTCAAGAGGCTATCAAGAAGCTCACGACAGGGAATAGGAGAGCTGAAGAATGAACTAGTCTTGGTTGCTAAGCTCCAGCACAGGAACCTTGTTAGGCTGTTAGGTGTTTGCTTGGAAGAACAAGAGAAATTGCTTGTCTATGAATTTGTTCCAAACCGAAGCCTGGACACCTTTCTGTTTGGTATGATTTCCTGCCAATCATTCCTCTTTTTATGAATGACAGATGATAATACTATTGATAAGTGGCAGTTTACATTCATACTATTATAGGAGCAATTTCTATAACACAGACCTCAGTATTTCTGTTTGCCTTTTGATGCCAAATGCCTAATAATTGCTTGATTGTTTGAAATAGATCCTATCAAAAAGCAGCAGCTAGACTGGAGAAGGCGTTACAAGATCATCGAAGGAATCGCTCGAGGCCTACTGTATTTGCATGAGGATTCTCAGCTGAAGATCATACATCGAGATCTGAAAGCGAGCAACATACTGTTGGATGCAGACATGAACCCTAAGATTTCGGACTTTGGCATGGCGAGGCTGTTTGTCCCAGACCAAACTCAGGGCACCACAAGCCGAGTCGTCGGAACTTTGTAAGTTGAAATTTCTGATCAACTTACAAGTCATCACTTGGATGAATCAAAGTATGACGAAAGAATCTGACAATGGTTCAATTGGATTGCAGTGGATACATGGCGCCGGAGTATGCTATGAGAGGGAGGATTTCAGTCAAGTCAGATGTCTATAGCTTCGGAGTTTTAATTCTAGAGATTGTGACTGGAAGGGGAAATGGAAGCATAGTCGATTCAGATGATGCTGAAGACCTTGTAACCTATGTAAGCTTGCTTTTTGTAATTCTTGATCAAACAAGTTCTATTCTCCCAGCTGTGAATCCCTTCCTCTCTGCAGACATGGGAGCATTGGATCAGTGGAACAGCTACTGAGATACTGGACCAATCTCTAGGCGAACACTGTCCGCGAAGTGAGGCCTTGAGATGCATTCAGATCGGACTCTTGTGTGTTCAGGACGCTCCGGCTGATAGACCGAGCATGTCGACAGTTGTGCTGATGCTCAGCACCTTATCGGTGTCGCTTCAGGTTCCTTTGAAACCTGAATTCTGCGTAGCTTGGACTCGAAAGGAGATGGGTCTGTCCACTGATAGCCATAGTTTGTTAGGCAAATCAGCTCCTATGTCTGCCAATGAAGTTTCAGTTTCAGAACTTGATCCTAGGTAGATATTTGAAGGTAAAGACAATAGTTTCGAGATAATGTATCAAAAATGGTTTCTTATTTATTTATTTATTATTATTATTTCTTGCTATTTGTTGGGAAAGTCTCTTCTCATGAGGCTGGCAGCGACTTCAACGGAGGACAAAATGATGTTTGCTGTTTTTGGGCTCATTTTGGAGCTTGGATCGATCCAAGGTTATAGTGGATCGATTCAAAGTGAATCTGGATCGATCTAGACAAATATGAACGTTCTTTCCAGAAACATATTTGCAGTCTGGCACAATGGATCGATCGATCCAACCCTGTTTCAGAGGCGTGTTTTACTCAGTTTTCAGAGTGGATTGATCCAATCTCACGGTGGCTCGATCCAACTCAGTTTCAGAGGCGTGTTTTACCCAGTTTTCAGAGTGGATCGATCTAGACCTCTCTTGGATCAATCCAAAACCGGCGAGATGCAAAACTGACTTTGATCTAACGGCTTAAATCACTCCGATTGAGGCTATTTAAGGCCATGATACATGTTAGGGTTTGTTGAGCTGGGATTCTCATATAGGAGGCTTAGAGAGAGGTCTTAGGGCTTGAGAGAAAGCAAAGATAGAGAGAGTTTCCTATAGTTTTTCGAAGAAGAAGAAGTTGGGCATTCTTGAGTGAATGTATGTGGGAGGGTTGAGAGAGTGAGTCTTGTAAATCTCCTCATGTAGTGAAGTTCTTCTATCTTTTTGTGGTTTTTCATTTACGGTAATTTATCGAAAGGTTTTTCACGTTAAACCGGTGTCTCCTCCTATTCTATTGCTTTCCCATCTTGACATTATCCGCACCGAATTCCTAACACTATTGTGTTTTGTGATAACATGGAAGGTAAAGGTGCATCCAATTATGTTAACTCTGAATCGTGAGGGTGGCTTCTGATGATGAAGGAAATCTGAAGAAACCAGCATGAATTTGGCTTGAATAGTTGGTAGCTGCCAAACAGAATTAAGAGAAGTCACTGTAATCAAACTAATGTCTCAACTCCAAAAATGTCTTATAAATGTGAAACTATAAATGTATAAGCTCGCAACTTTCTATCTGTCTGTATGAATGGTGATGAGACTTGTTAGACTATGGGCATGTTTGGTTGGCTTGAAGTGGAGCTAGAGTCATTTTTTTTTAAGTGACTTCAATCGCTTCGGCTGTTTGGTAGTGTTGAAGTGAGATTGAAGTCACTTCAAGCCACTACCCTAAGGCAAATTTAACTTCCACTTTCGAATTTGACTTCCGGTGATTTTGGCCCGAAGTCGTTGAAGTGGCTCGCTAGGAAGTGACAAATAATATTAATAATATCGGACTGTAATAAAATATTAATATAAATGGGTCCCACATGTCACGTGTCATCTCCTGATTTGTCCACATCATCCAAAATAGTATTATTTTAATATTTTAATTTAAAAATTATTACAATATTAATATTTTAATAATTTTTAAATTAAAATATTAAAAATAAGTGGGTCCCACATGTCACGTGTCACCTCATGATTGATCCACATCATCTAAAATAGTATTATTTTAATATTTTAAATTAAAAATGATTAAAATATTAATATTTTAATAATCTTAATAATTAAAATTAATATTTTAATTATTAAATTTATTAAATTATTAAAAATTCCTGAAATTGCTCGAAGTTAGAGATAATCATATCTCCACTTCAAACACCGACCAAACACCAGACTCAGAAAATCTCAGAAAGTTACTCCCCAAAAAGTCACTCCTTAAAAAGTCACTCCAGTGAAGTCACTCTAAAAAAAGTCACTCCACTTCAGCTTACTTCTCAGCAACCAAACAACCCCTATGAATATATAAGCGCATCATTTCTATTAGCTTAGTCGGGTCGCTCTCACGTATTTTATCTCAACATCATCGCCTTCGCTGTTAGAATTTAGCTTTCGTTCGTAGAAATTATCAGGAAAAGATGAATCCTGGTGGTCTTTTTTTTTTTTTTGATCAGTTGAGCTAAACTAGCTGGATAAGTACAAAGTCCTCTTACATAACAAAACCAATGGAGTCAGGAGGGGGCCCGATCTCTTTTGACCACCACATCGGAACATCACTATTACGTCCCATCGTTGCCAAGCAATCTGTAACTTGATTTGCTTCTCTTGGAATGAAGAGGAACATGACTTCCTCCATCTGTACTCCCAACCAGCACACTCTCTGCAAGCCTGCTTTTTAGCCTCTCAGGCCACCTCATTCTGTTCATGTCTTCCTTCTCAACGAATCCTGGTGGTCAATTAAACAAAGAAAGTTGTAAACAAATTAATATGTGCTTATGGATTTGGCTTTCTCAACGAATCAACGAGTACTGTTCATGTCTTCCTTCTCCATCATCCATCACTCATTTTAGGATTCGAAAAGTTTCAAGGACAAACTTAGACCATCCGTGTCAGCTTATCTTTATATCTTCCTTAAAATATTTTAAGATATATTATTTTCTTATTTTACAACTTGTCTATTTACAACACCATACATCAACTTTTTTAAATCTTTTCCTACGTCACTAAAGTATTATCAGATCTTTTTTTCTTATTCTATTCTTCATTTATTAATTTAATAGTCATAAAATTATAGTAATTAAACATTTTATTTTATTTTATTTTTGATGTTTGAGATATGTTTAAATTATAATATACATAACATATAATTTTATCTAATAGTTCTAGTAATATATATTAACTAGTACTCACCTGTGCCCCTGGCACAGTTTTTAGTTATTGTTAATATAAAATTTTAACAAACTCCATGTAGTTTGTCTAGTTAGACGGCTGTGTTGACCCGTAGATGGTCCAGGGTTCGAAGGTTGGTCAGAGCTTTTTGTTCACTGCCACCATAAAACATAGCCAATAAAATATAAAATAAAATATTATAAGTCTAACTTAGGGTATATAAAATAAATATAAGTCTTTGCATATTGCATAAGATAATATTAATAGAACTTAAGTTGATATGAATTAATACATGTTTATATAAAGCAAACTTAGAGAATATATATAAAGAAACTTAGGGGATATGAATTAATGTAGGTTAACCGTTATTGCTCCTTATAAGGTTAATATTAGAATATACCAAAGTATTATTATTATTTTATCTTTAATATTTGTGATATATTTATATTAGAATATATTACAAAAAAATGAATTTTGGGAGTTGCTGGAATTCATTATTTTAAAACCTATTATAAAATTATTTGAGATATTTCTACTTCTATTTTCTATTTAAAAAGATATATAAATGATGAGATAAATTGAATTCATATTTTTAATAAGATATTCTCTCATAATATGTTCACATCAAAAAAAAATTTAGGGAGGTGAAGAGTACCCCCCATATGTAGGGGAGCAATGTAACTCTTCCCTATTATAGGGAAGGCTGAGGGAAGCTTATCAAAAAAAATTTAGGAAGGTGAAGAATTCTTCCCCATAGGGGAGCAATGTAGCTCTTCCCTGTTATAGGGAAGGCTAAGGGAAGCTTATGCCGACTCTTTCTTATGATTTCTCTAAACTTTCTTCTTTATTTTAAGGAATGGCATCCTTTTAGGGTAACTGATATGGATGCCCTTAGAGGCCTTTGCCTTTGTTAAATGAAGTCTCTAGGCCTTGTTTTTTTTTTTTTTTTTATTAGATCATCCAAATGGCTAGGGATTACATCAGATTACTTAGTACATTAAAGCCATCCGCACGAGTCCACAACAGTTTGGACCCTGCTCTACGACAGAAACGAGCTATAGAATCTGCTCTAGAGTTCCTATCCCGAGGGATATGAAGGAACGAAACAGATTCGAAATTGAGAACACCCAACCAAATCTCCTTAGCTAAGTTTTTAACTTCAGGCGGCCATAATCTCGCTCCCACTAGGATTTGGGATTTCTGGGCCCTGTTTGTTTTGGGGTACCCTATTCTTAATCTCAAACATCAAAGTTGTGAAATATGAGTTATCACTATTCCATCTATCCCATTCCTTTCTATTTTTTTCTTACCCACATTCTTTACCCTCACTTTTTCTAACCCCTAACCCCTATTCTCCTTAACCCGGAACCAAACGGGGGCTTAAGGATTAATATGAAACCGGACGCGAGTCTTGAGAAAGACTCCAATAACTTCCCAACCCATTTACGCAACATGTATAACGCGCCATGCCTAGCTATTCACAAAATTTCAAGTGTTCTTGACCCTCTCCTAGCCTTCTTCCATGACCTGTAGGCTGTAGCGTCCGAAGACGTGCTGTAAACAATGACCGCATACTTCCTCTCCTAGTCTTCTTCCATGGCGTGTACGTACCATCATCATAGGGCCTACTGTAGAGACCCACGAAGGACTTTTACATGGCCTGTTCGACAATCCCAAGAATCCAGTACTCCAGCTAGAAGACTAACAAATGTGTTGTGTCACACACACCAAAGTTCCCTTCTAATTAAATAGGCCAGCCTGATCGCGCTTATCTCAGGCAGACCTCACCATGGCAGTACCTCGTCTTCGTCTCTTCAAGACCTCAGCAGTCCTTCATGCGTGCATGGTTGCAATTCTTTGGTCCTTTCACGGTGGCGCAACTGTCGACCTCGTCGCTACACCCCTTTGAGATTTTTAAATATTTTATTATATCTTTTGAGGTTTGAAATTATTGTATTATTCAGGGGTGCTTATGAACTGTTTAATGAAATCAGTAAGTTGGGGGAACCCCTCGCCATTATTTCCGCATTTAGTTAGGTTCCGATTCGCGTCGCCTGGCTCGGTTGGGTTTCCGCGAGTCGGGGCGCGACAAGTAGCTCCTAGACCTTATTTACTTGTTCACCACCCCGGGCCGGCAGGGTGTCATGCCCAGACCTTGTCTGATATACATCACATACTGTTGCATGTTTATCTGTATATTCCTGCGTGTGCTCATAATCATGCATTGCTTTGTGCATTAGTTGCATCTGTGTAGGGTGTTGTCGATCCGGGGCTTTCGAGTAGTCCGGATCTAGCTCTAGGACCGTTGCGGGTAGCTTGGTCCAGGACTCGATTTGTAGTATTCAGTCGTTTTCGATGATAGGGTTAGATGACCTGAATACATATTGTTTGATGTTTAGAGGTCGTGTCGGCCTCGAGCCAGATGTTGTGGGTGCAACCGGTGTCGGTTCTTGTCCTTTGGGGGTCGTCGGAGTGAGTCCAGCCCAGGCAGTGTCTGTTCCTGCCCGCAGTGGCGACCAATGTGGGCCCAGTTCGTTTGGGTGATCACAGCTAGAACCCTGCGACACTAGGTGTATCAGTCCTTTGGGGTGACCATGGTTGGGTATGCGTAGGGACACCGGCAAAGGGTTATGGGACCCTTGCTGCACACCCAAGTCTTGCTTGAGGGCGACACTGTTGTGTTCCCTCCCTTGTGAGTGTCGTAGTGTAGTGTCTGAAGGTCCAAGAGGGGGGTGAATTGGACTCTTTTCGAAAATCTAGTTTAATGGAAAAATCAGATAGTAGAGAAACTACACTTTAAATGCTTGTAGATGAGATGAAACTAAAGCAAGAAGGCATGCAAGAATACAGTAAAGAGAGTTAGAGAGATGACACCGATTTATAGTGGTTCGACCCAACTCTTGGTCTACGTCCACTTCACTCAAGGCTCTCCTTGAGGTTCCACTACTTGCAAATCCCTTACAACCTTTTCCCCCAAGCTTCCTGGTGCTTGGTGACCTTACAATCACAGCCAACTGCTGTTGAACAACTCTCAAGATACTTCTTCACACTTGAAGAAGGTTTACAAAGGTTTTAGCTCAAGGAGAATAAGTAGAAATCTTTCCTAGAACTTGCTCAAATGATCTCAATAATAATGATAAAAGTTATGGCAAGTTTACATGAAGAGACTACTTATAGATGGGCTTCAACCAGCTCAACAAGAAGCCCCAACGGCTCCCTGCAACTCTCCAACGGCTAGTTTTTTACTCTACGTGCTCCTGGCGGTCAATCCGTCCATCGTCCGTCACGTATAAAAAACTCAGCCTTTTTGGTCGACGGTCGATCCACGCATCGTCCGTCGCTCCCACGGTCGACCGTGACATCGACCGTGACATCGTCCGTGAGCCTCTGTTGAGAAGGTCGCTTCCCAGGGTCGATGCTCCGATCGACCGTCGCTCCTTGACTTTTCTTCATATATGCGCCACGGTCGACCGCCGCATCGACCGTCGCATCGACCGTCCGTCTCTGTGAAGAAAAATGCTTCTCAGGGTCGATGCACCGATCGACCGTCGCTTCTTCACATTCTTCATTGATGCGCCACGGTCGACCGCCACATCGACCGTCGCATCGTCCGTGAGCCTCTGTCAAGAAAAACGCTTCCGACGGTCGATGCACCGATCGACCGTCGCGTCAATACGCATATAGCCATGTATGAACCATTCATCACGGTCGATCCATGGATCGACCGTCCCATTCCCACGGTCGATCCATGCATCGACCGTCAGTACAAAATCACTTGAATATTGAATTTAATATCTCCAATTAAAGAGGTAATAAATATTAAACATATATTTTATCATTTAGTGTATATTGGCATCATCAAAACAAGGTTAGGATCAACAATTTCCCCCTTTTTTATGATGACAATCCTTTTAAATGTGATGATAAAATATCTTGACTCCCCCTTAATCAATGCATCCTTTTCTTTCAAAAAATATGTTCTAAAGTCAGTTTTCAAGATGCACACAAGTCATATATCTTTAAAATGATATTAAAAATTCCATTCAAGATATGTTGACATAATAGTTTGAATTTTAGCATGTTCACTTCTTTTCAATAATGACATTTATGCTTTCATGAAGTGATTTCATATGGAATTATAACATAGTAACATTGTATTGATACATCAAGCAATTATCCAAACACAACTTCATTTCATTCAAAAGGTTCCAACATTTCCATTACAATTTCCATTCAAAATCATTTGGAAAACTTTGAACTTACAAGACTTTCAATTCAAAACAAAGTTTTTCAAAATACAAAAGTAAGAAATGTAGAAATGTAGGGCTTTGACATTCATCACACCACACTTTTTCTCCCCCTTTGGCATTATCAAAAAGAGGTAAGGAGGATTAGGATCAACTAGAGGCTTTCTGAAGGAGTGCTAGGTGGAAATTCAGTTTTGATGTAGGTGAAGATCTCATCAAGTTGCTGAGACACTTTGGCTTGATCTCCGGTGATGTTTGCTTGAGAAATCTTGATGTCTTCTAGACTCATTTCCATTCTCCCCATTCTAGCTTCAAGATCATCAAGCCTTTGTGCCGTGGTTCGACGAACTCGGCTACTAGAGGCTTCTCCCTGATGTTCTTCAAGCAAAGGCTCTCCCCCTATATTTTCTTCTCCATGCTCCTCTTGAGGCTCATCATCCTCATCGGCACTGAGCTGAGGCCAACCGAGGCCTAAAGCTCGTTTGGCGGCCTTCATCCTCTTGTAGGTGGATTTGTTGAAGGGTTGGGAAAGGGGTTTGCGTTCATCCTCGGCTAGGTTTAGGGTGAGGGCTTTGAAAATGTTTGTTAGGAGCCCCCCAAAAGGAAGTGATTGCCTAGCATTTAGATTTAGCATTTCCTTGATAATTAGATAGCCTAGGTTAAGAGGTTTTCTCCTAACCATGCAAGAAAGAACATAGGCATGGATAGGTTTCAGATTATCATGGTGGCCAAGCTTGGGAAATAAATTTGTTCCTAGGAAGTGGGCAAGCTCCCTAAATTGTTGGTTGAGGCTATTTAGTTCTATAGGTATTTTCTCAACTAGTAGAGGCTTGAGGATTGCCTTTCTCCCTAGTTTATCATGATCAGCTCTATTTAGATCCTCATGGGAAGTGAAGTAAATGCACTCTCCTGAATTAGGTGCATTAAGTAGCTCATTCAACCATTCTATGGTAATTTTGATTTCATTACCATAGACATAGCTAGTAATGGCTACATATCCCTCATCATCTATATCCTCACTCATATTGCAATAAAAATACCTAATCATTTCAGGATAGATGTATTGAGGCATCTCTAGGAATTTGTCCCATCCCATATCAGTGAAGAATCTCTCAACTACATGTTTTTTGTTTAAGGGCAATTGTAAGGCTCTACCCGAGACTACGAACTTATCCTTAAAATCAGGCCAGGATTTATACCTCTTCATATCTAGGAAGAAGTACTCGTCGTAGGAGGGGGTAGGTTGAGGATTGGATGAAGAACCTCCTTGAGCTCCTTTAGCTTTCTTGGACCCGGCTTGCTTCTTTGGTGCTGCCTTCTTCTGTTTCCCAGGTGAACTTGGTTCCTCAGGTGGTGGAGGGCCAACATTCTTGGTACAAGGCATCTCCAGCTTGTTAGGGTTTTTGAGTGGGAAGGAGGAGATTGGTTTGAGAAGGAGAGGAGGAGGAGTGTTGGCTGCGGGTGTTTTGAGAAACTAGGGCACGGTCGAACCAGGGAAATGAGTGAAGGGGTTGATCGGGAGTTATAAGGAGAGATTTGAGTGGAAAAGACTTAAAAGCCCCGACTTAAGTTGTCACACGGGCCGTGGCGGTCGACCGTCGCGAGCATTGTGTTTTAAAAAAAATGTCGCACGGTCGATCCGAAGACTTGGCGGTCGACCGTCGCACATATTTTGTCGCACGGTCGATCCAACGAAGTTGGCGGTCGACCGTGGCACACAATGGGTCTAAAAGTTACATCCCACGGTCGATCCGAGGAACTTGGCGGTCGACCGTCCAGTGCGAAGGTACGCACGGTCGACCGTCAAGAAGGCTGGATCGACCGTCATCCCCAGAAAGTGAGTTTTGAAATTCAATTTAAAATCATTTTTAAATCAAAACATCACAAATCTTTGCAAGCACGTGTAACTAAATATTATGAGACAAAAATCACTCATTAATCATAATATTAACTTAATTTACCAAAATTTAGCATTCAAGTAGAATATGGTATGAAAAGCAGTTAAAGAGGTGACCATACCTTTTCCTTTTAGCTCCTTTATTTTGGACATCCATTGGACATCCCAAGCTCCCTTAGTAGATAGAGAATTCTGTCTTCACTCAAAGGTTTAGTTAGAATATCTGCAATTTGATGTTCGGTGCTAACAAACTCAAGTGCAATATCTCATTTTTGTGCATGATCACGAAGGAAATGATGTCTAATTTCTATGTGCTTTGTTCTAGAATGCAAGATGGGATTTTTAGATAAGTTTATGGCACTTGTGTTGTCACATCTAATGGGCATTTTGCCTACATGTATTTCATAATCTTCCAATTGCATTTTCATCCAAAGCAATTGTGCACAACAACTACCCGCCGCAATATATTCCGCTTCGGCGGTGGATAAAGCAACTGAATTTTGCTTCTTGGAAAACCAAGAAACAAGTGCATGACCAAGAAAGTGACATGTGCCACTTGTGCTTTTTCTATCAAGTCTACATCCGGCAAAGTCCGCATCGGAGTAGCCAATTAGATCAAAAGATGATCTTCTAGGATACCACAAACCATAATTTTGGGTTCCTATTAGATATCTAAAGATCCTCTTGACCGCAACCAAATGAGATTCCTTAGGACAAGATTGATATCTAGCACAAAGGCAAACACTAAACATGATGTCCGGTTTACTAGCGGTCAAATAGAGTAGAGAACCAATCATCCCTCTATAAAGTGTTTGTTCAACGGGTTTCCCATCTTCATCCTTGTCTAGTTTTAGTGTTGTACACATGGGGGTTCTATAGATTTTGGATTCTACAAAATCATACTTCTTGAGTAGGTCTCTAGTGTATTTAGCTTGATTAATAAAGATCCCTCCTCGAGTTTGCATAATTTGTAAACCAAGAAAGTAATTGAGTTCACCCATTAAACTCATCTCAAACTCACTTTGCATGCATGTGGCAAATTCTTCACATAGTTTATCATTTGTAGAACCAAAAATAATGTCATCAACATAAATTTGAACCAAGAGCAAATCTTTGCCTTTTGATTTGGTAAACAATGTAGTATCAATTTTTCCTCTACAAAAATCATTATCCATCAAGAATTTGCTAAGCCTTTCATACCAAGCTCTAGGAGCTTGTTTTAATCCATATAAGGCTTTAGTGAGTTTGAATACATGATCCCTCAATTTATAGTCTTCAAAACCGGGGGGTTGCTCAACATAGACTTCTTCTTTTAGTAAACCATTCAAGAAGGCACTCTTAACATCCATTTGATATAATTTGAAATCTTTGTAAGATGCAAAAGCTAGAAGTAGTCTTATTGCCTCAAGTCTAGCTACCGGTGCAAAAGTCTCATCAAAATCAATTCATTCTTGTTGATTGAACCCTTTTGCAACTAGTCTAGCTTTATTCCTTGTAATTGTTCCCGATTCATCCATCTTGTTTCTAAACACCCATTTAGTACCTATAACGGGATGATCAGGAGGTCTAGGTACCAAATTCCAAACTTCATTTCTTTCAAATTGATTCAACTCTTCTTGCATTGCTAGGATCCAATGATCATCCTCTAGTGCTTCCTCTATCGTTTTAGGCTCAATTTGAGATAGGAAGGCTAGATTAGCGCAAGTATTTAATGAAGATCTAGTTTGGATTCCTCTTGATGGTTCACCAATTATTAATTCCTTTGGGTGTGAAGATGCATACTTCCAATCCTTTGGCAATTCATGATGTTGATCACTAGGTATAATCTCAAGGGATTCCTCAAATCTAACATTCAATTCTCCAACATCACTTTGGATTTCATCCAATGAGTCTTTTGATTTTTCATTTTGGTTTTTCACATCAATACCATTATCAATTCTACTAGGAATTAAAATCATTTCATCAAATGTTACATGCATTGATTCTTCAACCACCAAAGTCCTTTTATTGAAGACTCTATAGCTTTTACTTCTTCCCGAATATCCAAGAAAGACTCCTTCATCGGATCTAGCATCAAATTTTCCAAGAGTATCCTTGCCATTGTTCAAGATAAAACATTTGCAACCAAAAGCTCTAAAGTACCCAATATTTGGAATTCTTCCTTTCCAAAGCTCATAAGGGGTTTTCTTCAAAATGGGTCTCAAGGTTACCCTATTTATCACATGGCAAGAAGTATTGATTGCTTCGGCCCAAAAATACTTAGGAAGATTATTTTCACATAATAAAGTTCTAGCCATGTCTTGTAAGGTTCTATTTTTCCTTTCAACAACACCATTTTGTTGAGGGGTTCTAGGTGAAGAGAAGTTATGGGAAATTCCGTTGTCATTACAAAACTTTTTTAGAAGAGAGTTCTTGAATTCTCCTCCATTATCACTTCTAATGCATGTAATGAGAATACCTTTCTCATTTTGGACTCTTCTACAAAAGTTGGTGAATTCCTCAAAGACTTCATCTTTGTGTGCAAGGAAAATCACCCATGCGAATCTAGTGTAGTCATCTATTAAAACAAATCCATATGAGCTACCACCTAAGCTAGTTGGTTTAGTATGCCCAAAAAGGTCCATATGAATGAGTTCTAGTGCTCTTGTGGTAGAAACTACATCTTTAGACTTGAAAGAGGATTTTACTTGTTTTCCTTTTTGACATGCATCACAAATCTTGTCTTTCTCAAATTTGATCTTGGGAAGTCCAAGAACAAGGTCTTTTCGAGAAAGTTTGGATATTAAATCCATGTGAGCATGCCCAAGCCTTCTATGCCATAACCAAGAATTTTCATTTAAAGCACTTAGACATAGATCATCATGGCAAACAAGATCATTAAGATAAAATGTGTATACATTACCATCACGATGTCCTACTAGCAAGATTTTATCACTAAGAGCATTCTTAACATAGCATTTTGAGTCTTCAAAAATAACTTTGTTACCTCTATCACATAGTTGACTAATGCTTAGTAAGTTATGTTTCAAACCTTCAACTAAGAGAACATTTTCAATAATAATGGAAGAGGTTTTACCAATATTGCCAATGCCAATGATTTTTCCTTTTCCATTATCCCCAAAAGTCACCATTCCTCCATCTTTAGGTTGAAGGGTTGAGAACATGTTCCTTTCACCCGTCATATGTCTTGAGCATCCACTATCAAGGTACCATCTTTTAGCCTTTGAGTTGATCTTGATCTTGGATCTCATGCAATCCTACAAATAGGAGATCAAAGCTTAATTTTTGGTACCCAAATCTTTTTGGGTCCATTTGCATTAGTACTATGCATAAGAGAAGAAGAATATCTAGGTGACCAGATTTTCTTAGCATTAGCATTCTTCATGAGATAGCAACTAGGTGCAATGTGACCTACTTTGCAACAATAATGACATGTAGGTCCTTGTGTTACCTTAGGAGGATGAGAAGAAGCTTTAACAAAGTTAGTCTTCTTTTGGATGTTCACCTTCCTAGGGTTGTAGCCAATTCCTTCTTTGTTCAAGGAGTTCCTTTGGCTATCAAGGATCTCATCTAGTTTATCTCTACTCTTCACAAATTTGGCTATAGTGATTTTTAGGTCATTAACTTCTAGAGTGAGATCTCTCTTGAATTTCCTCAAGAAGATAAGTTCTCTTTGCATATCATAATTTGTATTCTTCAATATGGTGAGCTCATATTGAGTGTCCTTGAGTTCATCCTCAAGTGTGTCATTTGTGTCACAAGACTTGTTCTCTAGCATGCATTTGTTTTCTTTTTCTAAAGTTTCAATCCTATGCATGGCATCTACTTTTTCTTCTTCTACTTTCTTCAAGTCCTTACAATTAGCATAGTATTTCTTTTTCAGAAATTTGAAATCATTTGCTAAAGCATGATAAGCATCAAAGAGTTCTTCAAATGCAAGCTCATCCTCTACCTCATTTTGTTCTTCTTCCTCATCTCCATGTGCCATTAAGCATATGTTGGCTACCTCTTGTTCTTCTTCATCGGATGAAGTCTCCACATCGCTTTCTCCCCAAGTAGCCACCATTGCCTTCCTACTATTGAACTCCTTCCTTGAAGGCTTCTTGAGTTGAGGATATTCAAGCTTGATGTGTCCGGGCTTCCTACACTCATAACATATGATTTCATTTGAGTTAGAAGAAGTAGGATTATGCCTTTCACCTTTGAAGAATTTCTTCTTGAAGAATTTCTTTCCTCCTTGGCGTTTGAAGATCTTTTGTATTCTCCTTGATATCATCGCCAACTCCTTATCGTCATCTCCATCGCTTGAATCGGATGAGTCTTTGCTAGATGATTTGAAGGCAACCGTTTTCTTCTTTTTGTCTCCCTCTTCATTGCTCCTCTTCAAGTTCATCTCATAGATTATGAGGGAACCCATGAGCTCATCTAGTGACAATTTGGATAGATCCTTGGCTTCTTCTATCGCTGTCACTTTGGGATCCCACGACTTAGGTAGACATCTAAGGATCTTTCTCACAATCTCATCATTAGCATAAGTTCTTCCAAGAGATTCAAGCATATTTAATATGTTATTAAAACGTGTAAACATCTCACTAATAGTCTCATCATTCTTCATGCAAAATAATTCATACTCATGTACTAGCATACTTATCTTTGACTCTTTAACCCGGCTAGTTCCTTCATATGTAACCTCAAGCTTATCCCATATCTCCTTTGCTGATTTGCATGTGGAAACCCTATTGAATTCACTAGGGCTAAGGGCACAAAATAGAAAGCTTTTGGCCTTGGCATTAGTTTGAAGGTTTTTAAGGTCAATTGGGGTGTAGTCACTCTTTGTCTTTGGGACATCTTTCCCATCAACAATTTTGGTAGGGACATAAGGTCCATCCTCTATGACTAACCATGCCTCATAGTCCATGGATTGAACAAAGATTTCCATCTTTGTTTTCCAATAGTTGTAGTTTGAACCATTGAAGTAGGGTGGCCTATTGGTAGCTTGTCCCTCTATGTTTTTCATGTCTAGATAGGATCCTCTAAGGGTTGTTACACCACTAAATTAGAGACCTAGCTCTGATACCAATTGAAGGTCCAAGAGGGGGGTGAATTGGACTCTTTTCGAAAATCTAGTTTAATGGAAAAATCAGATAGTAGAGAAACTACACTTTAAATGCTTGTAGATGAGATGAAACTAAAGCAAGAAGGCATGCAAGAATACAGTAAAGAGAGTAGAGAGATGACACCGATTTATAGTGGTTCGACCCAACTCTTGGTCTACGTCCACTTCACTCAAGGCTCTCCTTGAGGTTCCACTACTTGCAAATCCCTTACAACCTTTTCCCCCAAGCTTCCTGGTGCTTTGTGACCTTACAATCACAGCCAACTGCTGTTGAACAACTCTCAAGATACTTCTTCACACTTGAAGAAGGTTTACAAAGGTTTTAGCTCAAGGAGAATAAGTAGAAATCTTTCCTAGAACTTGCTCAAATGATCTCAATAATAATGATAAAAGTTATGGCAAGTTTACATGAAGAGACTACTTATAGATGGGCTTCAACCAGCTCAACAAGAAGCCCCAACGGCTCCCTGCAACTCTCCAACGGCTAGTTTTTTACTCTGCGTGCTCCTGGCGGTCGATCCGTCCATCGTCCGTCACGTATAAAAAACTCAGCCTTTTTGGTTGACGGTCGATCCACGCATCGTCCGTCGCTCCCACGGTCGACCGTGACATCGACCGTCACATCGTCCGTGAGCCTCTGTTGAGAAGGTTGCTTCCCAGGGTCGATGCTCCGATCGACCGTCGCTCCTTGACTTTTCTTCATATATGCGCCACGGTCGACCGCCGCATCGACCGTCGCATCGACCGTCCGTCTCTGTGAAGAAAAATGCTTCTCAGGGTCGATGCACCGATCGACCGTCGCTTCTTCACATTCTTCATTGATGCGCCACGGTCGACCGCCACATCGACCGTCGCATCGTCCGTGAGCCTCTGTCAAGAAAAACGCTTCCGACGGTCGATGCACCGATCGACCGTCGCGTCAATACGCATATAACCATGTATGAACCATTCATCACGGTCGATCCATGGATCGACCGTCCCATTCCCACGGTCGATCCATGCATCGACCGTCAGTACAAAATCACTTGAATATTGAATTTAATATCTCCAATTAAAGAGGTAATAAATATTAAACATATATTTTATCATTTAGTGTATATTGGCATCATCAAAACAAGGTTAGGATCAACAGTGTCCATGCTGAGCTTAGTGCTCACTCCTACCCGGGCTGCGTTTTGCAGGTGCTGGCGCTAGCTCTTCTTCGGTCGCCCCTACCGGGCCGGTGTTTGGTGATGTGGCGGCGTCTGGCAGTATTTGAGGAGCGGCGATCTATGTTTTTACCTTTTGTTATAGATAGTCTCCTACGGGAGTGATAAATGTATAATTTCCCTGTTTGAGGACTTGTATCTATTTCAGTATTCAGTCTTTGAGGTTTGTAATTGTATGTTAATACATGATGAATATGAATTGCTAGGGTAACCACTACGATTAGAGGGAAACATCGCCAAAATTTCCGCAGTAGGTTAGGTTCCGCTTCGCGTCGCCCGGCCCGGTTGGGCCTACGCGGGTTGGGGCGCGACATTAGTAAACAAAACCATAGACAACACAGATGATATCCAGCACTTATCAATTGAAGGAAGCTAAGTTCATTCTTTTCCAAGAGTATGAGTACACCTGTTACAAACACAAGAAGGATAGTTACAAAATCCATATTAGAACATGACTAATACATTCACTCATTAGCATTCATGTACTACACTTTTTGAGTACACTGTTTGATTACAAAACTCATACAAACATGATGACAACATTAACTATTTGAGTACACTCCTTGAAGTTCTCTTCGGTCTGAAGGAAGCAGATGCCCATAATGCCCGCTGTACAACCATATAGCGTTTCACATAGTATTTTTTTGGGTGATCCATGCTGGTGGGTAATCCATGCTGGTGCTTTTGCTCCGGCCGGTTAATCTCAATTCAAAGGATCACTAACTATTAAAAAAAAAACATGAAAAGGGTTACCAACATATAGGAGCAGGACCAACCTTTATTCATCAAAAGCAAATGCTAAAGTTGCTCTATTGAAATTATGGTTAAATTATCGATCTTGCAGTAGTCCCTCCTCTGAATATAAACCACTTGCTTTATTGAATATAATTAAAAACAAAGCTAGCAAATCTTAATGTCCCCCACCTACATATAAACCAGTCCCCACCCCATTGGCCAGCCCACAATGGCAAAGTCAGGCCTGACTTTGCATGACCTGTTCGACAGGTGGAAACCCACAAAGGACTTTTACATGACCTGTTCAACAATTCCAAGAATCAAGTACTCCAGCAGTTAGAAGACTAACAAATGTGTTGTGTCACACACCAAAGTTCCCTTCTAATTAACTAGGCCAGCCTGATCGAGCTTATCTCAGGCAGACCTCACCATGGCAGCACCTCGTCTTCATCTCTTCAAGACCTCAGCAGTCCTTCATGCGTGCATGGTTGCAATCTTCTTTGGTCCTTTCACGGTGGCGCAACCGTCGACCTCGTCGCTACACCATGTATGCGGCACCGCCGGAAACTACACGGCCAACGGTACCTACCAATCCAATCTCAACGCCCTCCTCCCCTCCCTCGCCGCCAATGGATCCGCCGCCGGCTTCTACAGCGGCACACGTGGCCGCGCCCCCGACCAAGTCTACGGCACCGCCCTTTGCCGTGGCGACGCCGACGCCAGCGCGTGCCGCGGCTGCCTCGACGCCGCCGGTCCCGACCTCCTCCAGCTCTGCCCCTACACCAAGTCAGCCACCGCATGGTACGATCTATGCTTTCTTCGCAACTCCGACCATAGTTCGATCTCCTCCAGCGAGGACTCTCATGAGGTTCGCATGTGGCGCCCGATGAACGTATCCGATCCCGACCGGTTCGGGAAATTGGTCGGCCAGCTGATGGACAGCGTGTCACAATGGGCGGCTTACAACTCGTCGGAGAAGTTTGGTACCGGCGAGGCGAAGTTTTCGGCCATCTTTCCGAGGGTATACGGGTTGGCGCAGTGCACGAGGGACTTAACGGACGAGCAGTGCGACCAGTGCCTTCGGGAGAGCATGGGGGCGTCGCCACGCCTCGCCGGATCGCAAGGAGTGTTAGTGCTTAAACTAAGGTGCAACTTCAGGTATGAGGTGTACCCCTTCTTCTCAGGGAAGTCTATGTTAATGATTCCACCGGAGGACAACAGCGTTTCACCGGCGGCGCCGACTCCGGCTGAAGGAGGAGGTAAAGACATGAAACTATCAATAATTCATCCTAGCAGTAGTATGAACCTAAATTAATTCTCATATTGATTCTGATAATTTGGTATGTTTTTCGGCTGATGCTAGAGAGATGAGCTAAAAGATCAAAAGATTCTTCTAAGTGCAAACTATGTTGCCATAGGTTTTTTTACTTGACTAAGACTAGATTCTGTGGTGCGTGTACTAATTAGTCCAATTGGAAACAAATCCTGATTGAGCTTGGGACCATCCAGCTTTTTGAATGACGGTGTTATCAGCAAAAGTCGGTTTCTAACTCACGAGGGAACGTGTTAGACTATAGATATATAAACTCGCTTTCGAGATAGTTGAATGCATACGAGCTCACTCTTACAAATTTAATGTCAGCATCACCAACCACTCTGTTAGAATTTAGCTTTCATGTGATCATCTGAACAAAGGAAGTTCTGGATAAATAATTTCTAGGAAAGACGTACCTTGACTTTGAGGCCTATGCTCAAAGAAGTCTACCAGGGGCTCCTTGAAAGGACTAATATGAAACTGGACCGGGTCTTGAGAAAGACTGCACTAAATTTTCCAACCCATTTAATTCCACAACATCACGAAGTTAATATCATTGACCAAGACTCTCTAACGCTTTACTATATTGTCTGAACATTGAAACACTAGCTAGACTCCTCTTGGCTCCCAAGATCAAGTGACTCAATGCCTCTTCTTCTCAAGAACACGCTGTTGATCATCTTCCTTTCTCTTCCCCTTCATCTCCTCCAGACCCACCCTGGTGCCGATTACATCTACCACAGCTGCGGAGATCCAGAAACCTATGCCACCAACAGTACTTTCCAGTCTAACCTCGTCCTCCTCCTCTCCTCCTTGTCCTCCAACACACCAAGAACAGGCTTCTCCAATGACACAGCTGGTGTGTCCCCAGACAGGATCTATGGGCTCGCTCTATGCCGAGGCGACATCAGCTCTGACTCATGCTCTGCATGTCTCAACGATGCATCAAAGAACATTGTCCAGCGATGTCCATTTAAGAGAGGTGCAGTCATATGGTACGATACATGTCACCTAGTGTACTCAGTATTAAATTTCCTCTCGAAACAGGAAGACTCATCAACAAAGCTCTGTTTGGAGGTTGACACTAAGGTCTCTGATCAAGAGAGGTTCGAAAAGCTTCTCTTGAAGATGATGGACGAAATCTCTGGGCATGCAGCTTTTAATTCATCGTCGTCTATGTTTGCTACTGGAGAAGTGATTGATGCAAGCTTTACCAACCTCTATGGTTTAGTTCAGTGCACAAGAGATCTGTCTGCAGATCAATGCTTCCAGTGCCTTAGGAACTCTATCAGCTTTCTTCATAGTTGTTCTTACGGGCAGCCACTTAGCCATGTTTTGGGAGTGAGTTGCAACTTGATGTACGATGTGACCAACTTCCTGGAGAAACCTCCGGATTGGGTTGCTGAATCAACTCTTCTGGATGCACCTCCTCCATCAGCAGCGCCATCCCTTCCTCCACCAGGACCACCACCACCTGATGAACATCTAAAGAGTAAGGAACTTTCATATAAAAAAAGACTAGTGATGTACAGTAAGAGAGCAATTGCCATCTCTCATGGACAAGCGGAAGAGTTGAGATCATCTGCTACATATTAGCTGCGTGATGTTATGTGCCAGTGAGCCCTGATTAATCCACAATGGCTTCTTGTTGTGAGCACTTCTTGTTTGTGATTACTAGAGCTTCATGAGTTCGCTTTTGTCCCTAAATTGAGTCTGCGAATCAGTCGGACAGCTGCGGTAGCTAGTTTTTGAAGTGATTTATTTTTAGACATGTAATGCTACAGAGATTGACTTTATTCACATATAGGTTCCAATTGAAGAAGACAAAAGATTCATGTTCCTTTTTGAGATTGAAAGATAAATTTATTCTAAGCCTTTATAGTAGCACTCCAAGTAACCTTTTTCTGCAAGCATTTCATTGTCATGTTTTTCTTGCTTTGTCTAAGTACCAAGTACTTCAACATACTTCTGCTACCATGCAGATAATGCCATAGAAATGCTGAATAAGGTTTGTTTCACTTAATTTCATAGTGTAAAAGGAAAGAATGTTTACACACTTCTGATGCAGGAAACAGAGGGAAGACTAGAAAAGTTTTCGCCATTGCGAGCATCGCTGTGATTGGTGCTTTGCTGCTTATAAGCATGATCTACATGTGCATCAGGAGGAGGAATTTTCTGAAGAAAAAGAGAGGTGATCATCAAACACTAAATTTAAAAAGTTTTTTAAAGTAGAAAGTCAGCAAGTGCCAATCAAAAGTGCTAACTTAAATGCAAGCTCTTTGATGATGAATAATTGCGAAGAGATCAAGTTCTCACCGTTATATTTTGCTTTCAAAACAGCCCGGGGAACCCTTTACATTCTCGTTGCTATGTCTAATCATGAAGTTTCTGTTTGCTTGTAACAGGGGAAGACCTCAATCAGATTCCAGAATATAGATCTCTGTTATTTGATTTGGCTACACTCAAAAATGCCACTGATAATTTCTCCGATGCAAATAAAATTGGCCAGGGAGGATTTGGTGCTGTCTACAAGGTAGTCATGGACTAGTATGCTAAGTGAAGCCTGTGTTATTAACTTAAGTCATCAGTTGACATAACTCAACCTCTCAATTGCAGTCTTCACTCTGCTCCAATTCACTGAATTCTTGTTTCGACTTCTTTACAGGGAAAATTACTTGATGGACGTGAAATCGCCGTGAAAAGACTATCAGAAAGTTCAACTCAAGGAATCGAACAATTAAGAAACGAAGTGGCCTTTGTTGCCAAACTTCAACACAAGAATCTTGCGAGATTGCTGGGTTGTTGCGTAGAGAAAAAAGAAAAGTTGCTTGTCTATGAATACATCCAGAACAAGAGCCTGGATACATATATATTCGGTAAGCATCTAGGCTTTGTTTTCCTTTCACTCGTGGGTCTTAAAAGATCTAGGCTAATTCTTTGGATAGAAATAGAGGCTTGAATTATATGCTTATATGATCTTTTGGCATCAAATCCTCTGATACAATGGTGACCCGTGCCACTGATCAGTAACTATTGTATCTATTGCTGTTCTAGTGGATGAACTTTTGTGATGGTATATAAACTAACAGTAATGCTAATTACACAGATGATGTCAAACGTGAAGAGCTAGACTGGGGTAAGCGCTACCAAGTTATTCGAGGGATTGGTAGAGGGCTATTGTATCTTCACGAAGATTCTTGCTTGCGACTTGTTCACCGAGATCTGAAAGCTAACAACATATTGTTAGATGCAACCATGAATCCTAAGATCTCAGACTTTGGGTTGGCAAGGCTTGTCACTGGAGACAATACAGACAGCCAGACAAGCCATCCAGTTGGAACATAGTAAGTTTCAAACCTGGTGTTTACTATTGTGACAAAAGTTTCATTATAAGATCACTTATTGTTGTCTTGCAGTGGATATATGGCTCCAGAATATGCTATGCATGGTGAGGTTTCACCTAAATCCGATGTTTTTAGTTTCGGTGTACTACTTTTGGAGATTGTCAGTGGCCAAAGAAACAACAGCTTCTATGACCCCAATTCTGTGGCAAACCTTTTGTCATATGTAAGTATGTACTTACATCTACTCAGAAAACATCATGCAGTCTATTACGTAGAAAAATACGTATACTGACATGTTCATGAGGAGCTCTACCAGGCATGGAATTGTTGGAATAATGGCTTGGCACTGGAGTTCATGGATCCATGTCTGAGGGAACACAGTTCCAGCAACGAAGTGCTGAGATGCATTAACATCGGGCTGCTGTGTGTGCAAAGTCAACCGAAAGATAGGCCAAACATGTCATCGGTTGTATTCATGCTCAACAGACATAATATGAGACTCCAACCTCCTTTGCAGCCTGCATACTTCTTTGAGAGTGCCACATCAGAGGCAGATTGCCTTGTTGGACATAACCATTCACCTGAAAGTCATGTACAAGAACAGAAAACAACCATGGAATCGGTGAGGTTTTCGTTGAATGAGGTTTCGATCACTGAACTATTCCCTCGCTGAGAAAGGAAGTTGCAAGGAAAGCCAGCCCTTCATAATTTGCTTCACATTCATGGTTTCAGGAGATCAAATTATATAGTTAGAATTCATAATATTTTGTTTTTTGATTCTGTGTAACATGATAACATATTGGTGATTTCTGTTTGTAAGTGATGATATTTCCTCATGAATTGACTAACAGACCATTAATTCCTTAAAATAGGCGCCAGATTGAAAGTTGAAGACATCTTCATTGCTTCTGATGTAATATGTTCTTCTGATGAGAACAGAGCATATATAAGACCTCTGTCGATGATTGTAACATATCTTCATATGGTCTGGAAGCCCTTCTGTCGCACTCTTTTCCCATCTAAAGATACCAAAAACGAAATAAATGTTCGGTAAAAGTTCACCAAATTTCTTGTGCAAATTAAAGGAAAACAAAGTGGAAATTTGCATTCGTGTGACATATTAATATGCACAAAATTTCTGCCCATGAGAAATTACAGCCTCTCTGAAATTTACCTCCTTGGGTCAATCTGATCTAGGAAACTTATAAATGGCAGTTAATTGCAAGAATAAGCTACAACCATGCAAAACTTAACCCCTTTTACGTTCCTGCCATGCATATATAACTATATAAGACCCCTGGACGTCAGTCGCTGACATGGCCGCCAAGTCTGAGCTCGCCGCCGCCACCTCCGCTGCGATGATCATCCTCCTCATGGCGGCCGTGTGTGTGTCATCTCCGTGCCAATTAAAGCTGATATCCCGGCCCCGGCCTTCGACCTTGACTGGGAGTGGGGCGGGGACGCCGATTCCAAGATCTTCGAGATCTACGGCGGAGATGATGATGCCTCCCGCTCACCTTCTCCTTTCACTTCAGCCTGCCTACCAGCTCGGTGATTCCAAGATCTTCGAGATGCGGAGATGATGATGATGAGCCCCGCGCGCCCATCTTCTTCTTCTTCACCTCAACCAGCCTACGGCCACTTCGATGATTCCAAGATCTTCGAGATCGACAGCGGAAAAGATGATGATGAAGAATTGATGACTCCCCAGCAGCAGCTCCTAAGGGTTCACCGGCGGCGGAGCCGAGTCAGGCCTGCTCCTTCCGGCCGAAAGCTCCTAGCAAACTGAACGATTATATCCTGCAAACAGCACAGATCTATTTGAATTAGATCCCTGGTCCAGATCTTTAGCAGCTATATATATCCCGATCAGCATTTTATTAATGATAAGGATCATTGAATCTAATTGAAACATATCTGAACCATTGGATGATAATACGTAGAAAAGTGTTGTCAGGAGGCAAATTGGATCCGTGTTTGAAACCGAATAAGCTTCTAAAGATCATCCTCTTTTTGTTATCTATATTCTATGTTCTTCTGATGAGAAGAGAGCATGATACAAAATGACATGCCAATATGCCATTGTTTAGATACTCTTGAAGGGTTGGCGTATATATAGCCACTGTACGTAAAACCACTCTGACTCTACCAAAAATGCTTTCATGAGATGATCAGCCCACTGAAAAATAGAAATTTGTAGAAATTTATGCTTTAGAACTCACTTTTAAATGAAGGATTTCTTCTCTCTGTCCGGCCTGGAGATCAACCAAGAGAAGTCTCACATCCGCTTCTCTCCGTCTAAGGATGCACCCAGGCGGCTCAGCATCTCTCGTGTGCTCAAGGTGATGGAAGTGAAGGATTTCTTCAAATACTTGGGTGTCCCTGTTGACTCCGGAAGACTCAAGAAGGCGGCATTCAACGATCTGCTGGACACGTTCCAAAGGCGTTTGAATGAGTGGTCTTCTCTCAAGCTGGCGGGCGCAGGCCGGGTCATGTTGATCAAATCTGTGCTTCAGGCTACCCCGAATCATCTTTTTCTGGCGACTTATGTTCCACAGGCGGTGATTCGAGATCTAGAGTTTATTTCGCGCTCTTTCTTGTGGAACGGCAAGAGATCAGGGCGGGTAGCTTGGGATCAGGTTTGCTCCCCTATCGAAGCTGGTGGGCTTGGCTTGAGGCGGTTTGGTACTTGGCAGCTTTCGCTAAGGTTAAAGAGAGCGGCTTGTCTCCTCCTAGAGCCAAATTCAATCTGGGCAAGGCTTACACGGGCCAAATACAAGTGGTCAGGTAACTTGCCATGCGGATGTATCCCTAACAGATGCTCTTCACACTGGCGCCGCATTTGTAGGGCATCGTGCACGCTTCAAGATGGGCTACGTTGGACGCCGGCAGATCGTGGGCAGGTACGTGTCTTGGAGGATCGTTGGGTCCTGGAGCACCCACTGGCCAGATCTCCCTCTCTTTTCTCTACCAGCATCCCGACAAATTTGAAGGTTTGCGACCTATTGGAGGAGACGGGACGTTGGCGGGAGGACTTGCTCTCTGAGTTTTTCCACCCTGATATGGCAGATGCTATCCGGGAGACAAGAATTTTGAGGAGTTCTTCCATATATCAAGCACGTTGGATGTTTGATGGTAGGGGTCAGATCTCCGCTGCATCTTTCTATGTTTGGCTGGATCAGGGGGCTAGGTGGATTGGGGAGGAGGGGACGGCGGGGTGGCTGAACATGTGGAAGGCTCCGGTCGGGGCTCGGGTGAAATTTTTCCTTTGGAGATTTTTTCACGACAAGATCTAGGCTGCCGATTTCCTCTAGTACATTGGCTGCATCCCTGATCCTGTCTGCCTTAGATGCAGGGTCGAGGTGGAGACTCCGGGTCACCTTTTCTTTGACTGTGGTTTCTCTCGTGAGGTGTGGGCTAGAGTCGCGTGTGGGCGTCCTTGCCCCTTGTCTCTAGATGCGTGCTGGAAGCTTATGTCAGCATCCCCTCGCTCGACCTTGGCGACACACAAGACTTGGGGGGGGGGGGGGGGGGGGGGGGGTACACCCTGTGGTGGTTATGGAAGGATCGAAATGCAGGTGTCTTCAATGATCAGTTCTCTACTGCCGATGATCTGGCCCACCTCATTTCTAGGCAAGTCAAAGAGTTCGTAGTTTCATTTCTCCCAGTTCGAGCTTCTTACATAGTTGCTGGTGCTTCTGCTGTTCTACGCACGGATGCTGCTATTCGTGGTCCCGATACAGGTCTGGCAGCAGTGTTCTTTCCCGACGGCGTCTCCCACACCTGGTGATGGACTGCCAAGGCACGTACTCAGTCTGTCGTTGAGGCGGAACTACGGGCAATGGAGGGAGGGTTGCTGGAGTTAAAGCGAAAAGGTCTCAGGTCAGTCATTCTTGAATCAGACTCTCTGATTGGAATTGGATATGTGTCTGGGAGACTTGCTTGGCCACAGGAGCTCGTCTTTGTTCTCTCCTCCATCTGGAGATTAGCTTCTGAGTTGGATGCAGCTTTGTTTGTCAACATCCCGCGGGAGTTCAATCGCTTAGTGGATGCCTTGGCCTCATCAGTTTTGGGGATGCTTTCATCCTACTTAACTGAGTGTTTGTACTCTTTTTTCTTCCTTTTTGGTTCCGCAGCCCACGGGCTTATCTAATCAAAAAAAAAAAATCACTTTTAAATGCAGTAACATTATCAAAGCTAATTTTTGTAAGGCATGCTGTTGGGCTTTTACAAAAAGTACCGAGCACTGAGTATAATTAATTCCACAAATATATAAATTGATCGACCAATCAACGATAATTTGGTCATGTTAAAGAGTATGACTAAATCAATTTCTTGAAGAACTTTAACGTAAAGGGTTAAACTGCAAATACCAATAAGACACTAGATTTTTCATTACAAGACAGGGGCCTATCTCCCAAAAAAGAAAAAAAAAATCCTATCATCGCATTAGTTCAGCATCCACCGTTCATCAGCGCTATTCCCCTCAACCATCACATATGAATCGACGCGTTGCTTCATAACCTACGAAGTTAGTTATATATATGACTCAACCGTCACTCTTCACTACTCTCCTTTATATACTCCCTCTCAGTGCTCTCTCTCTTCACACAATCAAGAGAGAGAGGAGAGAGAGAGAGAGAGGAGGAGGAGGAGAGAGAGACTAATACAAGCATAAACCATGGCGTCTTCTTCTTCCTCTCCCTCTCCTCTCCCAAACAAATCCACCACAACTGAGCATGCCTCCGGAGACCCATTCTCTCACCTCCCTGGCCATGTTCTTATCAAGATAATATCCTTCCTGCCACCGGAGGACGCCGCGAAATCGGCGGCCGTATCTCGGAGATGGAGATCAGTGTGGCCGTGCTCTCGCAAGGTTGTCCTCGACGAGACTGCCTTCGCCGGCGTTGGCGATACCTCCCGCGCCAGTAGGCTCGCCTTCGTCGCCTTTGCTCGCCGGTTCGCCTCTGAATACCTCGAACCGAAGGTCGACTCATTCCGTCTTTGCTTCTCTCACCCCCTTGAGTTCGAGGATGATGTGAAGCAGTGGATGGACATTGGCTTGAAGAGGAACGTCGAAGAGCTCGAACTCGATTTCTCCGGCAAGAGCACCGGCCCCATAGGTGTTTTGGGCTCCGCCGAGTTGCCGGAAGAGGCTTATGGGCTGCAATTCTTGAGCACGTTGAAGATATCCGGATGTTCTTTAGCAACTCATCAAGCTACTGGATTCAGATCTCTGCGCGTGCTGTCCATATCCAGGGTGGACTTCACTTCAACTAATCTCGAAACCCTAATCAAAACTTGCTCCACTTTGGAGGATCTTTCTCTGATCAAGCTGATGTCACTGGATGCTATCAAACTCATCGACGACGACCACAGATCACTCCGGCGGCTGACCATCGTAGATTGCAGGTGGCTCGATCAAGGGTTCGTCGTGGAAGCACCGGAGTTAACGTACTTCAAGTACACCGGTCACGTCGTCATGCCGTTCATTCTCGATAACTTAACAAGTCTCGATGAAGCCGAATTAGATTTCTTCACCGAGACCGAATTCAGCGGCGATGGCGACCACCTTTGCGAAATCCTGCATGGGCTCCAGAATGCCAGAGTGCTCACTGTCTGCAGTTACATCATCCAGGTTAGGGTTTTTTAGACATGCTTGTCATTATTTATAGTATATATGTATGTGATTTAGTTCATTAGTCGTTCTATATATATCTATATATATGTGTTTGGTGTGATCTATGATTGATGTAGGTTATTCCTAGTGGTGAAGAAGTGTTTCACTTGCCTGCCAGCAGTGATCAACTCCGGCATTTGATACTAAAGAAGACGGCGGTGCATCGAAACGAGCTGCCAGGGATCGCTTTCTTGCTGAGAAGCTATCCATTGCTGGAATGCCTAACAATTAAAATGGCTGCTCCAAGACATCTTAAGGTCGATATCAAGTATAGATTATAGCTACAAATTTGACTCAATGTTCTTGAAATTTATTCCTAACACTTGTTGTTTCCTTGAAATTGTAAAGGATTATGATTATCCCTATGAACAAGTACTGGATGGAAGGAGATTTTGGGAGGTACAAATCTTACCGATTCCATGTTTGCACCAGAGTCTGAAGACTGTGAAAGTGGAGGGGTTTAGATTTGGGAAGAACGAGATAGAGCTGGTGTTATTCTTGCTTGGCAATGCAAGAATGCTGGAAGAAGTTATCGTTGATATATACGCAAAAGTTCCTACTGAAGCTTTGGGAAAACTTGCTATGATCTTTGGTCGTGTTAACAAGGCCTCCAATGGCGTTAGGATTGTGATAAATGGTGAAGAAGTGTAGTCATGGATGATTCGGATTCTTGATGAAAAAATAAGAAGATATTGTAACAATTTTCCTCGTATATATATATGTAATGGGTTTTGTTGTTTTAAGCATCAGAAACGATGTTGCCAATAAAATCTTGGATATTTTCTACAGAAACGAGAAAAAATTTCAGTTTTATTGATGGCTATTATATTTTTTTGCATGGAGAAATTTGGAAATCTAATATTGAGTTTCTTCGCTCGAAACATGAGTGTGAGACAACCTAGTCAGATGTGTAGACAACAAAATTTCGTCTAAGTATGTTTGATTGGCCAGAGCTGACATGGTGGAAAGCTCCAGCCAAATATATTCGGACTGCGATAGAGATGTATGTTCTTCAATCGATAAACATCTATTGATTGAGTCATCTAATTTATTCATTATGCTCTACTAATTAGATTAATCAATTGATAGTATTCTACTGAATCAATGATTAATATATCTAATCGGTAGATATCGATTGATCTAATCAATCAGAAGAATAGCTTAGGTGACTCAATGGATAGACATTCAGCGATTGAATGGACAGAGTCATGTACGACAAATCTTCGGCCAATATTTTGATTGAACGGACGGGGTCGACAAATCTTCGGCCAATATTTTCTCGTGATTCTCTCCCTCCCTCGCTCGCTCGCTCGCTCGCTCTCTCTGTTATATCTTTGAAACGGATCTCTAGACATGTGTCATAATAACCCAACCCCCCCCCCCCCCACCCCCCCTCCAAGAAGCACAAGCAAGCTTCCCGTGTTTTGGGATGATCTTCACATACATAAAAGCCCACAAGCACACTACAACAACAACATTCAACACCAACACCATAAATGAAGACCTCTTCATTTCTCAAGCTTTTCTCCTCCTCCTCTATCATCTCCCACCATCTCCAACAACCTCATCACGATGGGTCAATCCTCTTCTCCAACAACAAGGTTGGTCATCTCCAAACAGTCCTAGCATGGATCCTCTGCTTATTGGCTGCATCCATCTCTAGCGCAGGAGGGGTGGGTGGCGGCGCCCTTTACCTCCCCATCCTCAGCTTCGTGTCCGGCCTGGATCTCAAGACAGCCGCCACCTTCTCGGCCTTCATGGTCACAGCTGGGTCTCTCTCCAATGTCACATACAACCTTTGGCTCATGATGAGCAGCACCAGACCTGCAGGGGAGAAGCCATTGATAGACTTTGACATCGCACTCCTCTCACAGCCATGCTTGCTGTTAGGCGTCAGCATTGGGGTTGTGTTCAACGTGATGTTCCCAGAATGGCTCATCACTGCTCTCTTCGCTGCGTTCCTTGCAGCATCCACGTTGAAGACTTGCAGGGCTGGATTCAGATGCTGGAAGGATGAGTCTGGTGGGGTGATCAGGAACATTAATGAGGAGGGGGTGGAAGAGGCTCTTTTGGGTGAGGAAAGAAGGGGTGGTTTGGAGATTATACCATGGGAGAAGATGATGGTTTTGGCCATCATCTGGCTATCCTTCTTTGTTTTGCATGTCCTCACGAGTGATGCAACTGGAAAGGTATGAGTTCTGTCTCGTTGTGTGTTTGTTCTTCAGCTAGTTCACGTTTTGCTTCCATGTTGATACGAGTACGTGATAAGGTTCACGTTTTGTACGCATTAATTAATTTGACGCATTAATTGGAGGCAACCTCTGGATGATTCCAGCAGGCTGCTTGATTTGATTTGCTTGTATCCAACGGTTGCTGCGATCATGTGTTTGATTTGGCATAATATTGAAGTAACAATGCCTGCTCTGCAGAGTATCATGCACCTAAAACCATGTGGAGTTGGGTACTGGCTCATCACATTGCTTCAAGTTCCTCTTGCCGTTGCCTTTACAGCTTATATTCTGTATTTGAAGCGAAGATTACGTAATCGAAATCAAGAGAAGATTGCCATGGTGAGTCTGTATAAAAACAAATCCCAGACTTGAGAATTTAGTTCCATTATTCTACTGCTACATCTCAGATTATATGAGAAAGAATTCAGACATACATGGTTCTTGACATGATACTGTAGGATACTGTGGGTGCCTCTAGCATTGAAGCCTTGCCTGTGGTCACCTTTCCACTGGTAGCACTCCTAACAGGAGTATTAGGTGGTCTTTTTGGCATTGGAGGAGGACTGCTCATTAATCCTGTTCTTCTACACATTGGAGTACCTCCACAGGTAATTTATCTTTTCATCACCTATCATTGCACTCATAGTAATATTCTTAATTCTTATTGAAACATGAAAGATATCATTAATTAGCCATTTTTAGATGTGTATCTTCTTTTGCTTTTAAAAGCTAGTATGTATGTTGTTTGTTTAACTGCAGACAACTGCAGCAACGACATCGTTCATGGTCCTATTCTCATCCTCAATGTCCTTAGTTGAGTACCTAATCCTCGGCATGAAAGGCATCAAACAAGCACTGGTTTTTGCTATCATCTGTTTCATTGCTTCAACCTCTGGACTGGTTATCATACAGCAAATCATACGGAAGTCCGGCAGAGCCTCTCTTATTGTGTTTGCAGTTGGTACAGTGATGGCACTGAGCACAGCTTTGGTTACTTGCAACGGAGCCATCGCTGTTTGGAGAGACTACACCAGCGGCAAGACTGAGGGCTTCAAGCTACCTTGCTAAGCTTTTTGAGAATTTTAAACGTTCAATCTGAGTAGCAAGAACTTGCTTGCTCTGTTTCAAAGCTATAATGGCTTCAAACTGATGTCCCAACTAGACTTATACTCCAGTTGAAATAGTTTTTTTCTTCACTGGAATTTGGATGATACACTTCTCATCTGAAATCTTCTACAATTGGGTTATCATGGATAAGATATCTGTCACAAAAGCAATAATTCAGAGGATATACCTACAAACAAAAGATGCATTGTACGCAGATTAATCATTAAAGCACACAATTGCAATCACATGCTAACTTATTTTGGATCAGTCAAAACCATCATCTATCTCACTCTCAGTAAAACAGAAAAGTTCGAATGATGAACTTGTTCAATAGATCTTCATGATTAGAATGATACATAACAATCCGAACCAGTATTTTGCATCTTTCATGGCCAGGCAATTTACAGAGAAAACTGAGAAATGATTATTTGAATATACAATTAAACCAATGCTGGCCACCAGTTAGCTGCTGAACCTCCATGATTACTACCAATTGGGGTTCTGCTAATCTGGAAAATGGAAGAACTAAACCGTCTTACAACAAGAGACTTTTCAGGCACAAAAATTAACATATCAGATTGAAAGAGGTTGCCGACAAATGAGCTTAAGCAACAGGAGGGCAAGATTCAACATCCTGCGAGGTATCAACATCAGCAGGCGGCATGAACTGCCACATCGGGAACCCAGGATAGCCAATGACGGGCATCACCAACTTGTGTCCTGCCACTTGCCCTTGAGGAGCAAATGTAGTCGGCATCACAGGAGGGTGAGGCATGAAACTTGTCCGAGCACTCAAGAGCTTGACCTGCTGCTCCAGACTCTCTTTCTCTATCTTTAGCCGCTGTTTTTCATCTCGGAGCTTATTCTTCTTAGCCTGCAGCAAAGGAAAACAGTTAGGTCAGTAATACAACCAAGTCTTCCAACTGCAACTGATTCTCTACACAGCACCTTGCATGCTGAGGGTTATTGAAAATAAGACAAATCCTAATGATATTTCCTTTAGACAACAACCTAGTGAGTATTCAATCTAAGCCTCAATCAACATTTTGTGAATGACAAACCAAGGGAACTCAACATCAACCTCTACTAATGGTGAAACATAGACATTAGCATATGGCATGACAAAATAATGAGAGAGTAATTCTGACCTTTAATTCATTGGTCTTCTCTTGAAGAGACTTGTTTGCATCTTTCAACTTTTGAGCTTCATTGCGCAATTCATTCACCATGCGAATAGCATCATTCAAGATCGCTGCTTTGTCCATTTTTGGTGGCTTTCCAGGCTCCAAGGTGGAGGCCAACTCCAGAAACCTTGATGACATCGAGAGTTTGAAAATAAATTAACAAGGAAGAGTAGGCAAATATCTTCTGATCAAACCAAGGGAATGGACAGACAAATGAAAAAATAGACCAGGATACCTGTCATTTAACCTATCCCTTCTCATTTTCTCCTTACATGCTTTTGAACCTGACCCGCTGGAGGACTCTGGCCTGACACTGCCACCCAAAAAATATTGGAGATCACAAATTTGGAAAGTTGATGCAAATGGTAAAAGAATATAAACTCTCTCCAATAAATCATACCGTTTTCGAGATCCTGATTCTTGAATGTCATCCAATGCCAAGTAGGATGCCCCATCAATTTGCACTCTGAAATAAAATAAAAAAGAAATCCAGATGTAGGAAAATAAAATCCCACAGCACCAATATAATGTATAGAAAAAGCCAAATAGAAGAAGTCATAAGTTTAAAACAAAAAAAAACCATATCTCAAAATCGGAGTCACTTTCAATTTATGATATCTCAACAAATCCACCCTTTCCAAATTTTTTATATCCAAGAGAGGAATAACGACGACCTTGAACCATTTTAGTAAAGGCTGTAATCTAGAACTCATAGATCAAGCCATCCAAGGCATATTCCCATTTGCCACTCATGGTCTCTCTCTCCTGCTTTTCCTCCTAATAGGTTGTGTAAGTTTTCAGATGCTCAAGCCAGCGGCTATATGACTCGTTAACTCATCCTATCCCAAGTAAAGGCTGTAATAGGTTGTAATCTAGAACTCATAGATCAACCCATCCAAAGCATATTCCCATTTGCCCCTCATGGTCTCTCTCTCCTGCTTTTCCTCCTAATAGGTTGTGTAAGTTTTCAGATCACAAATTTGGAAAGTTGATGCAAATGGTAAAAGAATATAAACTCTCTCCAATAAATCATACAGTTTTCGAGATCCTGATTCTTGAACGTCATCCGATGCCAAGTAGGATGCCCCATCAATTTGCACTCTGAAATAAAATAAAATAAAAATCCAGATGTCGGAAAATAAAATCCCACAGCACCAATATAATGTATAGAAAAAGCCAAATAGAAGAAGTCATAAGTTTAAAACAGAAAACAAAAAAACCCCGTATCTCAAAATCAGAGTCACTTTCAATTTATGATATCTCAACAAATCCACCCTTAGCAAATTTTTTATATCCAAGAGAGGAATAACGACGACCTTGAACCATTTTAGTAAAGGCTGTAATCTAGAACTCATAGATCAAGCCATCCAAGGCATATTCCCATTTGCCCCTCATGGTCTATCTCTCCTGCTTTTCCTCCTAATAGGTTGTGTAAGTTTTCAGATGCTCAAGCCAGCGGCTATATGACTCGTTAACCCATCCTATCCCACAAAGTATTCAAAGAAATAATGTCATGTATGGCAGATAGGGTTGGGATGTATGTTCACATTATAACAGACAAGGTCAGATATTCTCGACTTAGAAATTCTAGGCCACAAACGTTGTCGTATGAGAATAAAAGCATAAAAAGGCCAATACTGCATGCTTAAAAATAAAAGGCAAAGAAGAAGAGATGTTTTCAGAACTATAATGCCATTTATCATGAAGCAAAACTTTTCATGAAAACCACTGTTATGAGCAAACTTAGTAGAAAAATTACTAGCAACTAAGGTCTTCATCATCTTGTAGGGGATTACAAACAGAAAACAACATATATGCAAGTGAAGACAGTGCAAAGAATTTGTATAATAAACCTAGCACCTTCTTCAGGATTTTTACTTGCTATGAGAATAAAAGCATAAACAAGCCAATACTGCATGCTTAAAAATAAAAGGCAAAGAAGGAGAGATGTTTTCAGAACTATAACGCCATTTATCTTGAAACAAAACTTTTCGTGAAAACCACTGTTATGAGCAAACTTAGTAGAAAAATTACTAGCAACTAAGGTTTCATCATCTTGTAGAGGATTACAAACAGAAAACAACAAATATGCAAGTAAAGACGGTGCAAAGAATTTGTATAGTAAACCTAGCACCTTCTTCACAGTTTTTACTTGCTATTTTGTCACCAGAGCACACAATAAATCCAGCTGATTTTCTTCAATCCACAAAATCAGAATTGATGAATCCCCTCTTTTACATATTAACACAATAAGTACCTTCAGAATGTGCAAGCCTATATGCAGACTGTGTTTTCATGCACCAAAAAGTGTGAAAAAGTAGAATTTACATAAAAATGTAAACATCCATGTTCCAGTCTCTTAGGCTGAGTGTCATTGACATGGACAATAAACAAAAAATGTACAAACTCTCAATCAACCCTCATAGCCACTCTAACTCCAATCCCCTCGATAAGAGGACCATGAATATTCAAGAAAACCAAATAACACACAACATTGACCACCTGTAATTTACTTCTTCATCATAAAATAGACAAGAAAGGATAAAGGGCCACTATACGAAATCGATATTACCAATAAGATAGTACTGAAGCAACAAACTCCACAAAGACTTCATAGCATTTGGGAAGCATGTATTAAAAGGATAGTCAACCATTCAAGATTGATGTTTCAAGTCCTCCAACAAATTCAATTTCGTGGGGTCCATCTTAAATAATGACCAACATAAACATTATCATTATAGTCCATCTTAAATAAAAGATCATCTATCTATCTTTTCCACCCTTGGTTTTAATGAATACAACTGATGCTACCAGCAAGTTCAACTCCTCTTATTTCGAAATTTATCAAAAAATCCATTGCCAAAGGGTTCCCTTTGGCAGCGAGTCATGGTGAAACATGTGTATGAACAAGATAAAATCTCTTACATGTAGAACATAGGGCAAATTTATCATTGAGAAATTGAAGGCAGTGAATCATCTTCTCACACTGAACTCATAATAGGTTGTCCCAGAAACTTTACACCCGTATAATTCCATGAGTAGCAAGCACTTCATGGAACATCATATCCCTTCCATTCAATCATATCGCCTATCAGAAAAATCTTTCCTAATGTCCAAAGGTAACCTCTATTTACCAAATACATTTGCCAGGGATGAGAGCTTTTGATGTGGACAACAGCTTAAACCTTTAGGAATAGATGCCCAAGGTAGTGGTGATTTCTAGGGTTTGAGAACGACCCTCCAGGTGGAAATTCCTGGAGTCTGTCAGAGCATCAGCTTTGCTCAAATCTTTGCATATTTCAGGGATTCTTCAAACACCATTACTAGACTGACTCAAAATATATATCTGTGAGATGATTACACATTTCAAGCAGCATAGGAATATCTTTGGTAACCAATAAATTATGAATCAGAACTTTTCTGAAAAATAACGAACTTATCCTAAATCAGATCTTTCTCACAAATTATAAACTTGTAAGGTCTCATCAACCAATATCTAATGAAATCCCTTCATGCAATCAGACATGATATAATAGTATCATAGGACAACGAGTATACATAAAGAATCACCAACCAGTCAACCACTTTATAAACAAGGAAGTTTTCTGCTCAAATACATTCAGCATTTACGGTGTGAAAAAAATTATAAGCTGAACAACTTGTGTAGTAGAAATCATCCCAACTATGGGGACAGAAAAAATCCCTTCGTGGTGAAAACATCGACCAAGTTACTTCTTGAAGCTTTTGACATGTGTCAAATCAAGCACATTAAAATCAGGGAAAAGCACAATCGAAAGAAAATCTCAGATCAGTGCACTAACACACAGGAAAAGGTGATTAAGGATGCAACTTTCCTCTAAGGAATTCCAGTTATTGAGTTATACGATTAAAGGCCCTAAGCCAGGGTGAAAGACAATCTAGAAAAGAAAGCATATCTCAGAAGCATAATAGTCATAAAAAAAAATTGATGATTCAACCTGATTTACAAACAAATGATTGGGAATTTTCAGAGTAAATGCAAGTATCAATAATGATAGTGAACTGTTTGTAGGAACTGATAATCATAAAAACTTGTTCCTAAAACAAATGCTATTGACATGGCAACTGACGTCCGTCAGCTAAACCAACATTGTGACCAAACAGATATTACACATTTCAATCTAGATAATCTGCACCAACTCTATCCCGTCCCCCACACTGGCCCCAAAGCCAAACTCATACGAAAATCCAAGAAACCTATTCCCCCACATTCATTCCTGCCAAAAAAACCATCAGCAAAAGGATCAGACTAACCAATCCCCATCAACTGCTGAAGCCCCAAACAACCCGAAAATCTTAATCAAGATTACATCTTGATCCAAAAGACCCTAACAATTCGATAAATTCAATCACATCAATTTACCAAACCAGCAACATCAAGAAGAAAGGAACACGAATCCGCCCCAACCAACATATTAAATCCCCTCCCCGTGCGCATCATTCCCAATGCCATAATCACCCCCAAAAGAGCAACGCCAGAGCCGAAAAATATCCAAATCCTGACCCACGTCAAAATCCAAGAGGACCAATCGCACCATTCATCTCCTCCACCTTCTAATCGAACAATAAACACTACGAAATCAAACTGCAAAACACCATCAAAATCAAAAATTGACCAACCAAACTCGACCATCGCACCAACCCAATCATCCCAACAAACCAACAGACAACTAAAGAACCCAAAAGAAACCAGGTCTAAGACTCACGGGGCGTTGGATTGGGCGTTCAGGCCCTGCGGGGTCCAGTAGAACCCACCGGTCTCCGGCGCCAGGAAGTCAACTCCGGCGACCACGTCGGCAATGGAGGCGCCGTCGAAGTCCCAATCCACGTTCTCGAAAGAACCCATCTCGCATCCCTCGCCGGAGCTCTAAGCGATCTCCGACGGCTCCTTTCGCGTTACTAATTCGGATTTTCGGGATCCGCAGGGTAGCGAGCCATATTATCTTTGCTTCGATCATACGGAAGAAGGCCATAATTACGCAAACGGGTCTCGTGTTGGGCCTTTCTATAAAGGCCCAATCGCTTTAAAACTAAGAACAAGGCTTTTGTCCTCGTATGTACGTGAATTCATGTCTAATGAGTTAGAAAGTGCTCCTCATAAGGATCAATCACGGCCACTGGATTGGAACTTTTAAAGATACATAAACGGTGGACGTACAGCTTCATGCTTGATCCGAATCTAAATGCAATCAATGGCTCAATCAACGGGTGGATGCAATCAACGTTAGCAAAGTTAGGAAAGAAAGATATGCATGAAAGGAAATTAAGAGCAACTTTCCTAACTAGATAAGCATGAGGAAAGATTAGAGAGAGAAACAATAGGTCAGCGCAAAGTTGAGAGGACGCCTCATGGTTGGAAAATACTAATCGTGTTGGACAAACGACTGTCTAGAGTTGTGCCTTCTGTTTCTCTGAATCGTTCAATGCATGCTGCTTGTTGAATATTAAGGCTTAATTTCATCCACACAACATACAACGCTTATTTGCAAGTAGTGTTCTGTTTCTCCTGAATCTATGAATGTAAGCTTCTTGTTAATTATTAGCTTAGGATCATGCAAGCTAGAAGTTGGGTTCATCTATCGCAGGGAAAAGTGTGTCCTTAATTTGCTGTGGCCACTCTGACTAATCTCTAATGGAGAAATAAGCAATGTGTCCACCCCCAGTCCTTGGATTTAATGATATATCCAAGAGAGAATGAGCTGATGGAAATATTGCTCCTAGCTCCATGCAGTACAATATATAATATGATCATCAGTTGTCAACCAGTTCTCATGGTGATGAACAATCCCAAACAAATTGATATATGATCACTTCGACATCACAACACATGAGGAATAAGATGGGTATATATATGTATATATTAGGAGTAAAACAGAACATGTCACACACCAAGTACCTGCCAGTTCTTGCATTAAAGTAAACTGACGAACACTTCTCAGAAAACAGTCAAACTTAAGCTTTAATGGCTCCAATTAAGAGATAAGACTCGGATTTCTCATCTCCTTCCTTTGCTTGAACAACACCTTCATGCATGTCTTCCCTCATGGTGTAGAGACTTATCCAAACTATAGATAGCCCTTACGAGACCTAAGACTTGCATGCATGTCTTAAGACTTGGTTAATTAATTTGTATCGCCAAAGTAACCGATGAGCCTCGCTAGAAGCTAAAAGATTTGTAACTAAACCTGGAGAAGATATAGTGGATTCCAGTGATAATAAATGAGAGTGTTGGTGCAATGCACATGAACGTCGCTTCTTGCTAATTATGGTTAGGTTGAAACACCCGGAAGAAGACAATATGCATGCAACCTCCCTGGCTTCCAAAACTGACAAGTGACAACCACACTCCTCTCTCTCTCTCTCTCTCTCTCCCCCCCCTCTCCCCCCCCCCCCCCCCCCCCCCCCCCCCTCTCCCTCTCCCTCTCTCTCTCTAGCTTTTGTTTATATATAGTCTTAATTAGCCTTGTCCCTATTGTCCCTATCCTTCTCTTAGAAGAGATCGCCACCAGGGAAAGGCATCAGTGCTCAAGAGCAAGGAAAGTAAAGCAATCTAAGGTAAACTTGTTATCTTCTTTGTCATTAGAAAACTACTGTATATTTATAATTAGGAAGAGATCCAAATTGATCTGTAGAAGATGTTTCAGCCCTTCTTCGGTAGATCATATCGATCTGTCTTAATTTCCACTGAAGATGTGTTACTTTTGTACGTGTTCGCGCCTTCTGTTGTATGTTGTGTTGTAGATTATTCGATCATTTCATAGCTAATGGCTCTTGCACCATTCGTGTTAATGATCTCTTTTATCTTGATAGTAAATATCATGTGTATTAGGATAATTAAACATCATGCATACAAATGGAGATGATTAGTATTATGTGTATGGATCTTTTTGCCCCCTTTATTTTGCACAAGACGTTTCGTGGCATAATTTATTTTATATTGATTACTCATGTAAAGATTAGTTCTTGCATTTAAAGGACAGGTTATACATGAAAAATTAAGATAATAAATGTTAGATATCACATGGCTTAATATGTTAAGAGCTAGATTTTCTTTATTACTTCATGTATCAAGATTTGACATAAAAATGCTGGAATTGATATGCTTATAAGCGAATATAGTTAGAAAGAAATAAAAGTATTGCACCTGCAGGTCGCATGGGTGTGCATATCTGGTGACTAATAGTTTTACATGCGTTATTGTTTCAATGTAATCATGGGCGGACCCAGCCTCTCTACTAAGGGGGGCTAGGGGGGGGAAGGGTCAAGGTGAGGGGGCCAGTGACATTTGAATGTGGGTGTGGGGGCGTGGGTCCCACAAGGGTTAAAGGCAAAAAACAATTTGGGGGGGGGGGGGGGAGGCTGGCCCCCCCACCCCATTTGTGAATGGGTCCGCCCCTGAATGTAATAGCCTGCTAAATATATATCATCCTTGTATAAGAGCATGGTTATAAGTTAACTTTTTGTTATCCTATTGGCATCCTATGTGGCAGGGTTTATCCTATGTGGCTGCTGATATGGATGGGGTAATAGTGGGGGAGGGGGGAGTTAGGGGGGTTAGTGGGGAGTTATGAGGGAGGTGAGAGGAGATGATGGTTACCCTGCCATGTAGCAGGGGATAAGACTAATATATATATATCATCCTTATATATCTGGATGGTTATAAGTTAACCATCATGTTGTCTTATGTGGAGCCTACGTGGAGAGGGTTATCCTACGTGGAGCTTACGTACAGAGGGAGTTAGTGAGGAGTTATTGGGAAAGGTGGGGAGAGAGGGTAGTTACCCTGTCATGTGACAGGGGACTTACTAGTGTATATATATATTCCCTCACAAAGTAAAATAATTAAGTATATATTTTCGTTTGAATTGATTTGGCATAATTTATTTTCGTTTGAATGATTATATATTTTGTCATTTCTGATGGAAAATATTATAATATTTACATTACTTGAAAGAAATTCTGTAATTTTCATTCCCCCATTTTGTATTTTTGGATTTTTGGCATTTCACCCCTGTTTGGCCTAAAATGACTCTTGTGAAGCAGGTGGAATGGCCAAGGCCAAAAGGCGTAGGTGCCACTTCCAACAACCAAGAAGACTAGAACCATCGCCGTCGCCTCAGCAGCTCCAGCGGCTATCGTCGAGGTTTCGGAGCATTAATGAGCTCCCTGACAACATCTTGCAGGACATCGTCTCACGTATGCCATTGGAGGACAAAGCGAAAACAGCGTTTCTCTCGAAGCGATGGCTCAAATTTTGGACCTCAAACAGCATCTGGGACCTCAGCTTCGCCAAGTTCCCAAGGATGCGTGATAAGGAAGAAAACTTTGAATCCATGGTGGACCGCATCGTCCACTTGCACGACGGCCCCGGCATCCGTGACTTCCGGCTAGACTACCCGGAGCAAAACAGGAACACAAGCCGAGCACGAGCATGGATCGAAAAGCTACTGAGAACTGGCATTTCCAAACTGGACATAACCATGGACACTCCAATGCCACTGTGCATGTTCACATGCAATACCCTCACAAGGCTCACACTACACCTGGACCACGTCCTCATCAAGCTACCACCGGCGCCTTCAATGGCGAACCTCAGAAGCTTAACCCTTATTGAAGTCGTTTTAGACGGCGACAATCTCGAGAAGCTTCTGGCCGCGTGCCCAGGCCTGGAAGAGCTCATGGTTCAGAACTGTCTATGCTACGGTGGGAGGTTTAACGACGTAGTGAGGATTGAGCACAGTCATCTACAGAAGGTGATGATCATTGGATGTGAAGAGCTGGAGAGGTCTAAGCTTCGTATTTCTGGGCCAAGCCTGACTACATTCGTATTTAAGGGAGATGGATTGAGTTACAAAGGCAATGAGTTCAACATGCCATTGGTGAAGACAGCAGAGTTGGACCTTGTGCTACCATGTGACTTGTGGAAGGATCACAGCCAAAGGGCAACTCGGGCTCAGCCAATGTTTAACGTGTTAACAAGTCTTCAAACTGTCAGCTACCTTTCATTGGGTGCATGGTGCATAGAGGTACGTATAACGTATGGGCCTTTTTCTTTTCTTTTTACATTTTAATCACTGATAAACCTCCAAATTTTATGATGAGATCTTTGCTATATAGTAGCCGTAATTAAGACTTGGGGTATTTGCAAAAACAACCCAAGGTTAAAAACGATATTTTTACGCTATTATCTCGGCCTTAAAAAAATTTGGAATTACACATTTATACTTCAAGAATTTCAAATTACATATACATCAATCTATTTTAGCTTCTTAAGGTGTGTTTGGCAATTCTAGATGAGATGAATGAGCTGAATGAGGAATCTGTGGAATGAGATGAATGAGGAATGAGCTAAATTTGATAATTCTGTGGATTTTGGTTCTATTGCTTTGTTGGTATGTATGGAATGAGCTGAATCTGTTAAATCTGTTGATTATGGTGTTTGGTTTGTCTGGTATGAATGAGTTAAATCTGCTTAACGTGTGAATTTTGATTGTATGTTAAAAATAAAGATTTAAATATAATTCAAATTAAGACATGTGTTTTTATATAATAATGACAATACCTAATAGACATAAATAATTATCAACTTATACATGCCTCATGCGTTGGTCCTTAATTATACCTCAACAAAAGTACTATAAACTGAAAAAACTCCAAAATGATACTAGGCCTTCAACATCTTCAAAAATAGTCTTCAACGGCTTCTTGTAATTTCCCAATGGCTCTATTTTTTACTCTGCGTATGCTAGCAGTCAATCCATACATCGACCGTCGTTTCAGCCGTCTAGCTCAAAATGCAGCCTTTATTGTTCACGATCGATCCACGCATCCACCGTCACATCGACAGTCAACCAAACACACCCTAAATATAAGTCACGGACGATTCATGCATCCTCCTCTATTCACTCACAGTTAATCCATGCATCGACCGTCGACACCGGTCGTATGTCTCTGTCAAGAGAACGTTACTTCACGATCGATGATACGATCGACCGTCGACGCATTCCAAATCCGATGAGGAACGACGTCCGTTGGACTCGAGCAAACGTCGCGATTTATCAAAATTAGGATTCGTCTAGGGCTAGGCGGATCCCAAAAATCGAGATCCGCTTTGAGATCCAAACAAAAGTATCTTGTGGATTCGGAATCCACACGTCTCCCCATCCTACGAATTCGCCCCCTTTCGCCCTTAGATGATGAGAGTTGGTAGGAGGGATATGCATATAAATAGGTAATTTTGCTAGTTTTTCAGGGATAAATACGTCAAGACAGCCCTTGTGCATCCTCTCATTTTTTTGAATAGATAAGCTTTTTCTCAGCATGCATGTTACCTGACTAGCTTCTGGATGTTGCATGAAGTACCTATCCCTAGTTCCAGGATTCTTAGAGCACTCTTGTCCACCATGCAACGCCACCAAGAGCCTCCGAATAGCTATGTGGCCGAACGAAGGCCATACATACGTAGCTACTCGTCTGATCAGAGCATGTCCGAATCTTGAAGACATCATCATAGCCATTGAACTGGTAAGAGCATCAACTTAGTCTTAGTTATTACATGCTCATGATCATAAACCCTGAAGTACTTCTATATATCTTGGATCTTTTCACAGGGAGATACGGAAGTACCTGGTGCTTTCGAGAGCACGAGGTCATCGATTGACAAATACCCTGAAGTGCCTGATTGCTACACAACAGAGATGGTCCATCCCAAGCTGAAGCGAGCTGAATTGAATGGCTTTGGTGCAAGATCTTATGAGTGTCTTCTAGTGAGGCATTTGCTGGAGACGGGCGTAGCGTTACAAAAACTTGTCTGCAAACCTGAAAAAATGTCACGCAAGCCGGAAGAAGTGCTAGAAATGCATTTCTGCCTAGAGCTCCTAAAATATGCTTCGAAAGCAGCTGCTGTGGAAATCAAACTCGACTTCTCCTGAAACTGCTCTCTGCTCTGCCGCTCTTGGCTCTCACGGCCATGGTGCGGCTAGAACTATCATTGCTTCCGTGATGGCTTGATAAGTTGAACTGGTATTTTATTTAGCTTCAGACTTGAACTATTTGTACGTGTTTTTGTTTATATTGGTTGATATGCCAGCAGCTGTACGTAGGGATTGAGCAATCTCTATACTGTGTTGGTGGAACTATGTTTGCTGGTTGGTTCCAGCTTGACATTTGAACTGATGTTGTTGTTTTCTATATCTTCGAATAGTTTGTGATACCATCTGTTTAGAGTTGTGTTATCTTTCTATCAATCTTTGTTTTTTTTTACTAATTAAGCCCACAGGACTATAGATCAAAAAACCCTAGTAGCTAGGGGCAAAAGGGATCTCCATGAAGAGTTCACCTTCAAGAATGGAAGAGGGCGGGATCAACATACTTATTGAGTGGCAAATACTCTTTAACCTGCCATCGAATCAACCACAACAGCTTCGCGGTATTTCAATCTCCCTGATCATGAATCACATAGTATCGCGAGCTTTCCACATTCACCATAATGTATATGGCCACAGTAGCTTTACGGAGGACATATCGTTCCTCTAAGGAAGATTGACCCAACAACTGGAAGCAGTAATCAATACTTATTTGAGGACAGAGCATTCCAATCCACTCATAAATCCCCCAACACCCCTTGCCAAATCTGCCTCGTTAATTAGCATTGACAGAGCACATACTCTATTGTTTCACCTTCCACCATACAAAAAGGACAACATTTCTCACCGGTAATACACAGGGATCAAAGAATGGAGCGCGCAGGTAACTTCCCATTCCAGAGCTTCCACAAGAAATGTCGCATCTACATACCTTTTTCCTAAGCTACTGTAGATAGCCCCCCTCGTTTCCCACTCCAAAGGAAGACACGGATAACAATGGAGATCCTGCGTAGGGCTGAAGCAGGAACTTGGACTGCGGACATTAGGAAGACTGGTAGAGATTGCAATACCTATTGAACAAGAGTAGCACGACCGGCTTAAGCAACCCTAACCACACAATAGAGGATAACTGATCTTGGATAGCCACGGATAAAATGTGTGCGCTGCTTGTTAAGTATTAGCTTAGGATCATGCGTGTGCTGCTTGTTAAGTATTCGCCTAGGATCATGCACACAACACACTCCCTAATGCTCATTTAAACCTTGCTATTTGCAAGCTAGAAGTTGGGTACATCATGTCATTTTACTTCATACTGTGGCCACACTGACCAAATCTCTAATGGAGAGAGTAACGAGTCCACCCCAAGTCCTTGAATCCAAGAGAATGAACTGATGGAAATACCGCACCATCTTGAATAGACCTCCCCGCCTGGGATATAGACTGCAAATAGGATTTCAAAGAGCTATTTCAAACCATGGCAGCCATCCTAAACAACACACGATCTATGAGTCTCCTCCAGGAACAATATGACAATATGATAAACTTTTTCAAATGGTTCACAATCCAAAACAAAGTAACAATCCCAAACAAATTGATCTATGATCACTTCGACATCACCACAAAAAACACCAGGTACCTGGCAATTCTTGTTTTTAAGTAAACTCGTGCCGTTCTGACAATAACAGAGAGCATAATACTAATAAAAGAGTCAACTTGATGGTTCCTACCCAAAACTCTTAAAGTCAACCAATTAAAAAGCAAAACAAAATTTAGCACAACTCCATGTCTCAGATGGTAAAGGAGATAATAGAGACAGATCTGTTCTGCGTACTAAACAGAGGATAGTAAAACTTCACGCTTCGGTCACAGGGTAGTCAAACACAACGTCTTTCCCAGAGAGCCTGCGGTACACCCCAGAGAAGGTTTCCAGCTTGTACTCGGTGTTGTTCCTCTCCTTTGGGTCCAAGAATATCTGCAGAGAGTACAAAGTAAATCACTACAAATTTTCCAAGTATACTAACTTACGAGACAGATGCGGAGCAGTAGCAGTGAAAGAATCTAACAGAAGGCAAAGAGTAGTGCAATGTTACACAATCTGCTCGTGAATTATTTGTCTACTGAAGCAAAGAACAATGTATCTCTACTAAATTTATGCCACCAGCAGCAAATCATTTTGAATAAAACAGTAAAGATATGCACTTATAAAATTTTATGTGGTGGAAACCATCTTTTTTATAGTAACATAGTGTCCTCCCTATTAAACCATCATCATGGTTCTGCTGTCTTAAAAAGATAGAAAAGAAAGAAGGTAGACCAATGAGGAGATGGATTGTGGCCATGGGAAAGAGCTCTGTGCCAACACTAGTTGACCTTTAACACTAAATCCGAGATCGAAAAGGACAGCAAAATTTCAAACATGTTTACCTTTATTATCTTGGAACCATCGAGACGATATCGAACACGCTTTCCAACTATCTCAGCAGGATAAACAAGGTCCTCCAAAATCCCATCATGCACAGCAGTTAAAGTACGACTGCGTGGACGTACTGTTGCAGAACCTTTCTTTGGTGGCCTCAGAATACGTCTAGTCGCAACCAATATAACATCCTAAAACAACGGATAAAGAATGAGTGGTCAAGCATTAGATACATAGCAGCTCCGACAAACTTAGACAAACCAAAGCTTAAGCAAGCCTCGTACCAAATACCAGACTATCAACAAAGCAAACAAAAGAGAGATCTCCTATCTCACCTTCCCACTAAACTTTTTCTCCAGTTCACGCACAAGCCTCAAATGAATCTTCCGAAACTGCTTCTTTAGTCTGTATGGCACATGGATAACAACTGCTTTGCGATTTCCAGAAACATCCATTTGGCTGCAGAATTAAAAAGTGACTAATCACATCTGAGAATTGAGGAAAACAAATCATAGAAAAAACAAAAATTGTGAAGAAAGTTGCTCTTACATGGCAGAGTTGATGTAGAGATCTTTCAAGTCACTTTTAAGCTCCTGATTGGTGTTCTCCAAATCGAAGAGAGACTGCAAGATACATAAAAGAATTTCAAATCAAATCAAAACCATCTGAAAATCAAAAGGAAGGCATTACAAAACATAGAAACTTTTCTTAAACAGAAAGTGACCTGTGCAACTGACTCCTCAAATTCAGTAGGTTCGACATCCTTGTCCTTCTGGATTTTCTTCCTCGCCGTAAACATTGTTGCAGCTGCAGCCGAAATTCATATAAGACAAAATCCGCAATACACAAAGCAGACACCATGAAACCACATGGAACATTGAAATTGTAACTTCAGAAATGTGTGATAAATACACCAATAATATGTAAAAAAACAAACGTCAGCTTAGCACGCATTCAGTCAAACCAAACATAATGTAGATGCAATACTCTTAAACACAAGAGAGAAACGGCGTCATAATGTACACGGCGGACTTTAAGAGAACATATCAGACAAGACATCTTAATAAACCATGCTAGGTCGTTTGCCATCTTACCTTGATGTATCATCTTATCGTATTAAACTCCATGAAACCAAACTGAGTCACCCACTCTTTGACGAACATATAACCCCCTATGGTTGGATACTCACATCTAGCAATCTAAAGGTCTTCAAAAGCATGAAAAAACAAAATCAAGATATTCGAATTTAAGCATGGCCTAGAAGCCTAAGACTATTATCGCAGCAACTAACATATCAATGATTTACAGCAGAAATATTAGCACTTCTTTAACCGCCATCTGGTAATAACACAATCAGCAATTTACCAATTCAAATGCAAATAGTCATCGGTTTACTACAAAAGTCATTGAACAAACTTCATAAAGTACAACCCGGCCTCCAATAGGGCTGCAAGTGAATTTGTTTTAATCTAAACTATCCCTACCTGAGTATTCAACTTAGTTCCTATCAAGATCAGGTCGATCATGTATAGCAAAATACATGTTCCAACACATAATCCTTGGACGCTTTCAAAGCCATCCTCCTAGAATATGTTGCTTACAAATATTTTTCATCTAGACATTTGCATCTTTAATAATGCAGAGTACCAATTTACCAATTTCGCAGTCATAGACACAATACATTAAGCATACATATTAATCCTCGCAAAACCACTTGGATAAGCGGATCAAAGCTGAACTCGATTCAATTGATCTATAACTTGGAAATCTGAAATTTACCTCACTATCAAAATCCACAACATCAAATCATCACAACTGAGACCATCAAAACCCCATTAGACATAAAGACTAGAACCCGAATCAAAAAGACCCTACCTCGCATGTCATCAATCTTATCCATAAAAACGGGCATAAATTTAACGATGAACATGATCTAATCTCCAACTTTCTGCGCTCCATACCAAAGGCAGCCGCCTCATCAAAAAAAGGCCACATTCCAAATGACTAGACCGTATATATTTCACCAGATCTCTCTACTATAGACATCCAAATCATGCCCATACCACTACAAAAACCATCTAACACAAATCATCTCTGTATGTTCTTTTATGGAAAAGATGCGCTCAAAACAAAGAAATACTAATAACAGCATCAAAGAAGAATTGAAACAAAGAACCCTCGACGAGAACGTATAAAGGTATGATCTTTATCTCCATCAGTATCAAAGTAGAGGGAGCAAGAGAGGAGTAGCACCTCGGGGAGCAGAGAGCGGCGAAGAGAAACCCGAGAAATGCCGACGAGAGGGTCCGCAGCAATGGAGAAGAACCCTAGCGGCGAGAGCAAAGGGGACTTATATAACGGGAGGGTATAAGAGCTTCGGATCTGGCCGTTCATCCTTTTGCTTCCGATTCGGATTAGATCGCATCGAGGCCGTCCGATGCAAAGCCTGCTAGCTTAGCACTAATGTTTTCGAGCGACTGGGCATTAACATTGGATCACCACGTTGGGCTGTTGAAATTTCAAACGCCTATTAGCCCAGACCAATTAACCCAGGCCGAACATAATTTGACCCGTTAACTAAATGGGCTTTCCTGAAAGGCTTATTAGGACGGGCCCGAATATAGGTGGACCAGTTAATAAGCTAGATAGCAATGATTTCAGACTATAAATGCTTAGCCTGGGCCCGTTAGATAAGATGGGCTAGACCCTCAAACTTAAAATAACCAAAAAAAGGAAAAAAATTCAATGTTAATATCATTAAAACCCTTTTAGAGATACATAATATGACCAAACCTCTCAAATTTCTGATAATCATAGACCACTGAAAACATCAAATCATGATAAAAGTACATGATTAAGTTTTAAAATAATCATGTGTTTCTAGGATGCCTATGATATTGTCAAAAATGTAAGAGATTTTTTGACATTAACCTTGAGGTTTTGTTGCATATAATCTATACCATATATCTATAATATTGCTAAAATAAATCATATGTTTTGATCGAGTCTATGATATTGTCATAAATATAAGAGATTCTCTTATATTAAATATCCTTTCAAGGAGTTCTATTATATTAACCAAAGAACATATACTAAATTGCAAATCTACATTTCTCTTGTTCTAGTAGATTAATTGATTATCCTACAAAAGTGGGCAACAAATTCCGATCGAATTGAAGGCATTGTTCGATGAATACTTGCATCGGGACATCAAATTGTGACAACATTGAATTATGAGAAAATTGGCGTTTAGTCTCTTTAGTAGGAGTTGTTTGTAATTTAGTCTTCTTGAAAAATTTTAAGGCATTTAGTCTCTTTTTGTGCATAACTATACTTTTTTTTATCTAAAATGAGAAAAATGGTAAAAAAAGTATAAAAAAATACCGGAAAATATAAAAAAAAATTTGAATTTTTTTTGGGAACAGCCATTAACGGTAAAAAAGGAAATTACTGAATTGCAGAAAAAATTAACGGAAAATAAAAAATATGCGGAAAAATAGGAAAAATGGTAGAAAAGTAGGGAAAATTAATGGAATATAGAAATTTTTTGCGGAATTTTTTTTGAAAGTAATTACTAAATATTGGAAAGTGATTACCAAATATTAGAAAGTGACTACAAAATAACGGAAGTAACTACAAAATATTTGAAAAATAACTACAAATATTGGAAAATAACTACAAAATATTGGAAAATTATTGCAAATATTGTGAAGTAACTACCAAATATTGGAAAGTAACTACCAATATTGGTAAGTAACTACTAAATATTGGGAAGTAACTACCAAATATTGGAAAGTAACTACCAAATATTGGGAAAATAGGAAAAATGATAGGAAAGTAGGGAAAAATACCGGAAAATAGAAAAATATTCTGAAATTTTTTTTTGAAAGTAACTACTAAATATTGGAAAGTGATTACCAAATATTGGAAAGTGACTACAAATATTGGAAAGTAACTACAAAATAAAGAAAGTAACTACCAAATATTGGAAAGTAACTACCAAATATTGGGAAGTAACTACCAAATATTGGAAATAACTACCAAAATGGAGAAAATTGTAAAGTAACTACGAAATATTGGGAAAGTAATTACCAAATATTGGGAAGTAACTATCAAAATAGGAAAGTAACTACCAAATATTGCCAAAATAACTACCAAATATTGTGAAGTAACAATAAAATAATGGATATAACTACCAAATATTGGGAAGTAACTACCAAATATTAGGAAGTAAGTACCAAATATGAGAAGTAACTACCAAAATGAAGAAAATTGTAAAGTAACTACCAAATATTGGGAAAGTAACTACCAAATATTGGGGAGTAACTACCAAATATTGGGAAGTAACTACCAAAATGGAAAAGTAACTACCAAATATTGGGAAAGTAACTACGAGCATTGAAAAGTAACTACAAAAAATTGTGAAGTAACTACAAATGTTGGGAGTTACTTTCCAGAAAACTTACTACAATTACTGTAAAGTAATTTTAATATTTAAAAAATAGACATTTTATAAATAGTTTCAAGCATTTTTCTATTACAATTTGTAGAAAATAACTACCGGTTTAATTGGGGAGTAACTACCAATTTATATGGGAAGTAACTACCAGTTTAACTGTGAAGTAACTACCAGTTTAATTGGCAAGTAAATACCAGTTTAAATGGGAAGTAACTACCAGTTGAAGTGTGAAATAACTACAGTTTTTTTGTAAAGTAATTACCAGTTAAACTGGGAAATAACTACCAGTTAAATGGAAAGTAACTACCAGTTAAACGAGAGAGTAAAATTTTCTGGGAAGTAACTATAAAAATTTCTAAAAAACTTTTCTAAGAAGTTATTACAAAAGTTTTCTGGAAAGTATCTACAATTTATGAGAAGTAACTACAAATATTGGTAGTTACTTCCCAATATTTGGTAGTTACTTTCCCAATATTTGGTAGTTACTTTATAATTTTCTCCATTTTGGTAGTTACTTCTCATATTTGATACTTACTTCCCAATATTTAGTAATTGATTCCCAATATTTGGTAGTTACATTCATTATTTTGTAGTTACTTTATAATATTTGGTAGTTACTTTCGCAATATTTGATAGTTACTTTCCCATTTTGGTAGCTACTTCCCAATATTTCATAGTTACTTTCCCAATATTTCGTAGTTACTTTACAATTTTCTCCATTTTGGTAGTTACTCCTCATATTTGGTAGTTACTTCCCAATATTTAGGTAGTTACTTCCCAATATTTTGATTTTTGGCATTTCACCCCTGTTTGGCCTAAAATGACTCTTGTGAAGCAGGTGGAATGGCCAAGGCCAAAAGGCGTAGGTGCCACTTCCAACAACCAAGAAGACTAGAACCACCGCCGTCGCCCCAGCAACTCCAGTGGCTATCGTCAAGGTTTCGGAGCATTAATGAGCTCCCTGACAACATCTTGTAGGACATCGTCTCACGTATGCCATTGGAGGACAAAGCGAAAACAACGTTTCTCTCGAAGCGATGGCTCAAATTGTGGACCTCAAACAGCATCTGGGACCTCATCTTCGCCAAGTTCCCAAGGATGCGTGATAAGAAAGAAAACTTTGAATCCATGGTGGACCACATCGTCCACTTGCACGACGAGCCCGGCATCCGTGACTTCCGGCTAGACTACCCGGAGCAAAACAAGAACACAAGGCGAGCACGAACATGGATCGAAAAGCTACTGAGGATTGGCATTTCCAAACTGGACATAACCATGGACACTCCAATGCCACTGTGCATGTTCACATGCAATACCCTCACAAAGCTCACACTACAGCTGGACCGCGTCCTCATCAAGCTACCACCTGGCACAGGGTAATGTGAATCTCTCGATGGGAGAGACAACCAGACTCTTTATGGGAGAAACAACTATATTTCTATGGGGAAGAAACCAAAAAAACCCTAATTTTTATTCATCATCAAAACTGCCTCTTTACAAACCCTAAGACCTCCTTTTATAGGTTTAAGGAAAGACCATACCAACTCAACATGGACTCAAACATCATTATCCTAATCCAAATACTAAACCTGGAATTTAAATAGGAGAAAACCTAGTAGAAATAGAAAATTTGCTAAAAATAAAAAGGACCCGAACAAACTGCTTAAAAAGAAAAGTTTTTCATAAAAGCTGAATTTTAAGCCAAACAAAAAGGAATTTGAAGATTCGGCAGCCAAGGTCATGGAGAGATCTTCAATCACCGATGATTCTTGACGGGCTCGTCGAGACGGTCGTTTCGACTGGTCGCACGCCCCGATCGGACACCCGGATCGAAAGTTATGCCCCGTCCGACGGTCGGGGTCGCCCGGGGATCTAAGTCGGACGGATGGAGTCCGCCCGCGTTCGGATCGCCTCGTGAGCTGCTCCGGATCGGACTCGGTCAGGTCCGGGTTTTGTCCTGCATCACCACCTGCGCCTTCAATGGTGAACCTCATAATCTTAACCCTTATTGAAGTCGTTTTAGACGGCAACAATCTCGTGAAGCTTCTGGCTGCGTGCCCAGGCCTGGAAGAGCTCGTGGTTCAGAACTGTCTATGCTACGGTGGGAGGTTTAATGACGTAGTGAGGATTGAGCACAGTCATCTACAGAAGGTGATGATCATTGGATGTGAAGAGCTGGAGAGGTCTAAGCTTCGTATTTCTGGGCCAAGCCTGACTACATTCGTATTTAAGGGAGATGGATTGAGTTACAAAGGCAATGAGTTCAACATGCCATTGGTGAAGACGGCAGAGTTGGACCTTGTGCTACGATGTGACTTGTGGAAGGATCACAGCCAAAGGGCTACTCGGACTCAGCCAATGTTTAACGTGTTAACAAGTCTTCAAACCGTCAGCTACCTTCCATTGGGTGCATGGTGCATAGAGGTACGTATGTGCCTTTTTCTTTTCTTTTTACATTTTAATCCCTGATAAACTTCCAAATTTAATTTATGATGATGAGATCTTTGCTATATAGCTAGCCGTAATTAAGACTTGGGGTATTTGCAAAAACAACCCAAGGTTTAAAACAATATTTTGACAGTATTATCTCGGCCTTCAAAAAATTTCGAATTACATATTTATACTTCAAGAATTTCAAATTACATATACATCCATCTATTTTAGCTTCTTAAGGTACGTTTCGCAACTCTAGATAAGATGAATGGGCTGAATGAGGAATATGAGGAATGAGATGAATGAGGAATCTGTGGAATGAGATGGATGAGGAATGAGCAGAATTTGGTGATTCTGTGAATTTTGGTTCTATTGTTTTGTTGGTTCATATGTAATAAGCTGAATTTGTTAAATCTATTAATTCTGACGTTTGGTTTGTCTGGTATATATGAATGAGCTAAATCTGCTTAACATGTGAATTTTGATAGTATGTGTAAAAATAATGATTTAGATTTAATTCAAATTAAGACTTTTTTATAATAATAAAAAATACCCACGATACATAAATAATTATCAACTTATGCACGCCTCATGTGTTGGTCCTTATCTATACCTTAACAAAAGTACTACAACTGGAAAAAAAAACTCCAAAATGATAATTGGCCTTCAACGTGTCCAAAATAGCCTTCAACGACTTCTTGTAATTTCCCAACGGCTCTATTTTTGACTCTGCGAATGCTGACGATCAATCCATACATCGACCGTCATTTCAGCCGTCTAGCTCAAAATGCAGCCTTCATTGTTCATGATCGATTCTCGCATCCACCTTCACATCAACGGTCAGCCAAACACGCCCTAAATATAAGCTACAGGCGATCCATGCATCCTCCTCTATTCACTCACAGTTGATTCATGCATCGACCGTCGCATCGGTCATACGTCTCTATCAAGAGAACGTACGTTACTTCACGATCGATGAGACGGTCGACCGTCGACGCATTCCAAATCCGATGAGGAACAACATCCGTTGGATTCGAGCAGACGCCGTGATTTATCAAAATCAGGATTGGCCTAGAGCTAGGCGGATCCCAAAAATCAGGATCCGCTTTGAGATCCAAACAAAAGTATCCTGCGGATTCAAAATCCGCACGTCTCCCCATCCTACGGATTCGCCCCCCATTCGCAAGAACTAGGGGCATCCAAACGCCCCCTTAGGGCCTGTTTAGCAGCCTTGGATTTGCTTAGATCCAAGGGATGGGAGGTATGCGCGGATCCCGTGGTTGGGATCCGCGCGTTTGGATCGACGTCGGATCCCGGTCGGATCGCAAAAAATGGGATCCGCCCTTGACGAGCGGATGCCATTTTTGGAATCCGAGGGGCGAATTCCAGATTCCAGATCCGCCCCTATGCCAAACAGGCCCTAGATGATGAGAGTTGGTAGGAGGGGTATGCATATAAATAGGTAATTTTGCTAGTATTTCAGGGATAAATATGTCAAGACAGCCCTTGTGCATCCTCTCATTTTTATGAATAGATAAGCTTTTTCTCAGCATGCATGTTACCTAACTATTTTCTGGATGTTGCGTGAAGTACCTATCCCTAGTTCCAGGATTCTTAGAGCACTCTTGTCCACCATGCAACGCCACAAGAGCCTCCGAATAGCTATGTGGCCGAACGAAGGCCATACATACGTAGCTACTCGTCTGATCAGAGCATGTCCGAATCTTGAAGACATCATCATAGCCATTGAACTGGTAAGAGCATCAACTTAGTCTTAGTCATTACATGCTCATGATCATAAACCCTGAAGTACGTATATATATCTTGGATCTTTTCACAGGGAGATACGGAAGTACCTGGTGCTTTCGAGAGCACGAGGTCATCGATTGACAAATACCCTGAAGTGCCTGATTGCTACACAACAGAGATGGTCCATCCCAAGCTGAAGCGCGCTGAATTGAATGGCTTTGGTGCAAGATCTTATGAGTGTCTTCTAGTGAGGCATTTGCTGGAGACGGGCGTAGCATTACAAAAACTTGTCTGCAAACCTGAAATTATCTTAGGATCATGCGTGTGCTGCATGTTAAGTATTAGCTTAGGATCATGCGTGTGCTGCATGTTAAGTATTAGCTTAGGATCATGCACACAACAAACTCCCTAATGCTCATTTAAACCTTTCTATTTGCAAGCTAGAAGTTGGGTACATCAGGTGTCCTTTTGCTTCATACTGTGGCCAGTACACCGACCACATCTCTAATGGAGAGAGTAACGTGCCCACCCCAAGCCCTCGAATCCAAGAGAACGAACTGATGGAAATATCGCACCATCTAGAATAGACCTCCCCGCCTGGGATATAGACTGCAAATAGGATTTCAAAGAGCTATTTCAAACCATGGCAGCCATCCTAAACAATACAAAATCTATGAGTCTCCTCCAGGGGCAATATGATAAACTTGTTCACATGGTTAACAATCCAAAACAAATTAACAATCCCAAATAAATTGATCTATGATCACTTCGACATCACCAGAAAAAAACACCAAGTACCTGGCAATTCTTGTTTTAAGTAAACTGGTGCCGTTCTGACAATAACAGAGAGCATACTACTAATAAAAGAGTCAACTTGATGGTTCCTACTCAAAACTCTTAACGTCAACCAATTAAAAAGCAAAACAAAATTCAGCACAACTCCATGTCTCAGATGGTAAAGGAGATAATATAGACAGCTCTGTTCTGCGTACTAAACAGAGGATAGTAAAACTTCACGCTTCGGTCACAGGGTAGTCAAACACGACGTCTTTCCCAGAGAGCCTGCGGTACACCCCAGAGAAGGTTTCCAGCTTGTACTCGGTGTTGTTCCTCTCCTTTGGGTCCAAGAATATCTGCATAGAGTACAAAGTAAATCACTACAAAATTTCCAAGTATACTAACTTACGAGGCAGATGCGGAGCAGTGACAGTGACAGAATCAAACAGAAGGAAAAGAGTAGTGCAATGTTACACAATCTGCTCGTGAATTATTTTTGTCTACCGAAGCAAAGAACAATGTATCTCTACTAAATTTATGCCACCAACAGCAAATCATTTTGAATAAAACCGTAAAGATATGCACTTATAAAATTTTATGTGGTGGAAACCATCTTTTTTATAGTAACAGTGTCCTCCCTATTAAACCATCATCATGGTTCTGCTGTCTTAAAAAGATAGAAAAGAAAGAAGGTAGACCAATGAGGATATGGATTGTGGCCATGGGAAAGAGCTCTGTGCCAACACTAGTTGACCTTTAACACTAAATCCGAGAACAAAAAGGACAGCAAAATTTCAAACATGTTTACCTTTATTATCTTGGAACCATCGAGACGATATAGAACACGCTTTCCAACTATCTCAGCAGGATAAACAAGGTCCTCCAAAATCCCATCATGCACAGCAGTTAAAGTACGACTGCGTGGACGTACTGTTGCAGAACCTTTCTTTGGTGGCCTCAGAATCCGTCTAGTCGCAACCAATATAACATCCTAAAACAACAGATAAGGAATGAGTGGTCAAGCATTAGATACATAGCAGCTCCAACAAACTTAGACAAACCAAAGCTTAAGCAAGCCTCATACCAAATACCAGACTATCAACAAAGCAAACAAAAGAGAGATCTCCTATCTCACCTTCCCACTAAACTTTTTCTCCAGTTCACGCACAAGCCTCAAATGAATCTTCGGAAACTGCTTCTTTAGTCTGTATGGCACATGGATAACAACTGCTTTGCGATTTCCAGAAACATCCATTTGGCTGCAGAATTAAAAAGTGACTAATCAGTAATCACATCTGAGGATTGAGGAAAACAAATCATAGAAAAAACGAAAATTGTGAAGAAAGTTGCTCTTACATGGCTGAGTTGATGTAGAGATCTTTCAAGTCACTTTTAAGCTCCTGATTGGTGTTCTCCAAATCGAAGAGAGACTGCAAGATACATAAGAATTTCAAATCAAATCAAAACCATCTGAAAATCAAAAGGAAGACATTACAAAACATAGAAACTTTTCTTAAACAGAAAGTGGCCTGTGCAACTGACTCCTCAAATTCAGTAGGTTCGACATCCTTGTCCTTCTGGATTTTCTTCCTCGCCGTAAACATTGTTGCAGCTGCAGCCGAAATTCTTATAAGACAAAATCCGCAATACACAAAGCAGACACCATGAAACCACATGGAACATTGAAATTGTAACTTCAGAAATGTGTGATAAATACACCAATAATATGTAAAAAAACAAACGTCAGCTTAGCACGCATTCAGTCAAACCAAACATAATGTAGATGCAATACTCTTAAACATAAGAGAGAAACGACCTCATAATGTACAAGGCGGGCTTTAAGAGAACATATCAGACAAGACATCTTAATAAACCATGCTAGGTCGTTTGCCATCTTACCTAGATGTATCATCTCATCGTATTAAACTCCATGAAACCAAACTGAGTCACCCACTCTTTGACGAACATATAACCCCCTATGGTTGGATACTCACATCTAGCAATCTACAGGTCTTCAAAAGCATGAAAAAAATAAAGATATTCCAATCTAAGCATGGCCTAGAAGCCTAAGACTATTATCGCAGCAACTAACATATCAATGATTTACAGCAGAAATATTAGCACTTCTTTAACCGCCATCTGGTAATAACACAATCAGCAATTTACCAATTCAAATGCAAATAGTCATCGGTTTACTACAAAAGTCATTGAACAAACTTCATAAAGTACAACCCGGCCTCCAATAGGGCTGCAAGTGAATTTGTTTTAATCTAAACTATCCCTACCTGAGTATTCAACTTAGTTCCTATCAAGATCAGGTCGATCATGTATAGCATTAAGCATACATATTAATCCTCGCAAAACCACTTGGATAAGCAGATCAAAGCTGAACTCGATTCAATCGATCTATAACTTGGAAATCTGAAAATTACCTCACTATCAAAATCCACAACATCACATCATCACAACTGAGACCATCAAAACCCCATTAGACATAAAGACTAGAACCCGAATCAAAAGGACCCTATCTCGCATGTCATCAATCTTATCCATAAAAACGGGCATAAATTTAACGATGAACATGATCTAATCTCCAACTTTTTGCGCTCCATACCAAAGGCAGCCGCCTCATCGAAAAAAGGCCACATTCCAAATGCCTAGACCGTATATATTTCACCAGATCTCTCTACTATAGGCATCCAAATCATGCCCATACCACTACAAAAACCATCTAACACGAATCATCTCTGTATGTTCTTTTATGGAAAAGATGCGCTCAAAACAAAGAAATACTAAGAGCATTATCAACAGGTTCCCTATCCCATTCCCTATCCCTATATTTAGAGAATATGATTAGAATTTGTCATCCAACAGATTCCCTATCCCTATAGTCATTCCCTATCACATTCCCTAAAACCAACTTGGTTATCTATATTTAGGGAACCAAAACTCATTCCCTAAATCTTAAAATAGTATTATTCTACATACACTCTCTGCCACATCAGCATAAATAATATGATTAGTGATTCGTATTATATATATGTGTATATGTGTCTATAATATATTAATATATATAATACTATATTATATATTATATATATATATGTATATACACACACATATACATATATATATAATACTATATATATATATATAGTATATATAGTATTATATATGTATACTAGGTGGGCCTCCTGTCACCTGACAGGGTAATCATCAAGTTAATGGATGATTCGGTTATAAAAACCGAATTTGATTAATAGATCAACCTTATATAAGAATGTATATTTAAAACTAACCTAGGGAATATGATAAATATATATAAATTTAACTTAGAAAAATATATATGTAAACAAACGAATATAAAGGAAACGGTTGTAACCGTTATTACTCCTTATAAGGTTGATATATACATATATATATTATATTATATTATATTATATATAAAATATTATATATATATATTGAAAGTCATTAAAAAAATAATTGAAATTTTAATTTTTAAAGTTTTTAAGTGATATAGGGAATCAATATAGAGAACCTGTTGGTTGAACAAGCCAAAAAGTGATTCCCTATATTAGTGAATAACATATAATCACTTTAAAATAAGAATAGAGATAGAGAAGCTGCTGAGAATGCTCTAATAACAAATAAAAGAACAATTGAAACAAAGAACCCTCGACGAGAACATATAAAGGTATGATCTTTATGTCCATCAGTATCAAAGTAGAGGGAGCAAGAGAGGAGGAGCACCTCGGGGAGCAGAGAGCGGCGAAGAGAAACCCTAGAAATGCCGACGAGAGAATCCGCAGCAATGGAGAAGAACCCTAGCGGCGAGAGCAAAGGGGACTTATATAACGGGAGGGTATAAGAGCTCCGGATCTGGCCGTTCATCCTTTTGCTTCCGATTCGGATTAGATCGCATCGAGGCCGTCCGATGCAAGGCCTGCTAACTTAACACTATTTTTTCGAGCGACTGGGCTTAACATTGGATCACCACGTTGGGCTGTTGAAATTTCAAACAAATATTTTCCCAGACCAATTAACCCGGGCCGAACATAATTTGACCCGTTAACTAAATGGGCTTTCGTTAAAGGCTTATTAGGACGGGCCGAATATAGGTGGACCAATTAATAAGCTGGATAGCAATGATTTCAGAGTACAAATGATTAGCCATGATTTGAGAGTAGAAATGCTTAGCCTGGGCCCTTTAGATAAGATGGGCTGGACCCTCAAACTTAAAATAACCAAAAAAGGAAAAACTCAATGTTAATATCATTAAAAGTTTAAAACCCTTTTTAGAGATACATAATATGACCAAACCTCTTAAATTTCTGATAATCATAGACCACTGAAAACATCAAATCATGATAAAAGTACATGATTAAGTTTTAAAATAATCATGTGTTTTTAGGATGCCTATGATATTGTCAAAAATGTAAGAGATTTTTTGACGTTAACCTTGAGGTTTTGTTGCATATAATCTATACCATATATCTATAATATCGCTAAAATAAATCCTATGTTTTGATGGAGTCTATGATATTATCATACATATAAGAGATTCTCTAATATTAAATATCCTTTCAAGGAGTTCTATTATATTAACCAAAGAACATATACTAAATTACAAATCTACATTTCTCTTGTTCTAGTAGATTAATTGATTATCCTACAAAAGTGGGCAAAAAATTCCGATCGAATTGAAGGCATTGTTCGATGGATACATGCATGGGGACATCAAATTGTGACAACATTGAATTATTTGTCTCAGATTAGATAGCATCAACAAACGTATCATTGGGATGTGATTCATGACTAAAGCGACTGGAGCGGTGGAGAGCTCTCTGAGAGGAAATGGCCTGACTAAAGCGACTGGAACGGTGGAGAATTCGCTGAGAGGAGACGGACTGCCTGATGTCGTTGTACGATGTGACAGCAGCCAGTGCCAAGAGAAATGTTTCTATCTATGCCGACGTCACGTGGTTGGCAACTTGCCGACCCGACGTGGCGCCCCGCGAGGCGTCTGACGAGGCGGGCGCGCGGGTCGAGGCGGGCAAGGCATAAGCCGCGTGGCGTCTGACAGCCGACAGTGCCCATTGCAGCTCTGTGCCCTCTGACCAGACATAAAGATTATAGACCCACCTGCTCGGGTTATAGATAACTCGCACACGCCTAGTTATCCTCAGACGACAGCATGACTATAAGTGAAAATTTTATTATCCCACGTGACAACAGAAGAATATCTTAGGTGAAACATATGTGGCGCATATGTAACATAATAATCTTAGGTTGAGGGGCAGGGGCGGATTCAGGATTTGAAGTCTGCCTGGGCTAACGACTTAATGAAAATTTTTATTCATCGTCATTGAAAAATCTTTTTCTTCTACTAACCCTAAGCAATTAATGATAAATTAAACGAATAAATTATAGTTTTGGGTTCTATAATTTGTGTCAAATTTCATTTGAGGCAATGTGGTTTCAAACTTTCAAATAAAACCCTGACTTCTTAATTTCATTTCGAATAAGGCCATGAGCGTCGACGACCTCATGTGGGTTTGCAATAAATGGGCCACGTGGCATCACATAATCATTTCCCTCATAACTTTTAACTGTCATGGTCATTATTAGGGTTTTTACCGCGTCCACTATGGTATCTAGTGCCGGATTCTTTCTGATCGAAAGCTCATCATGAGGGAATTTCACAACATGAAGGGGGTGATTAAGGAGTACAAAGAGGGCCATGTAAACTCTAACCCCCAATGACCATGACGATTAAAATTTAGGAGGGAAATGAGACGGTGTTGGTGCCCAGGGCTTTATTTGAAACGAAATTCAAACATCCTTACATTATTTGAAAGTTTTAAAACTATAGGATCTCAAATGAAATTTGACGCAAATCACATGGCTAAAAAATGTAATTTACCCTAAATTAACCCATATCAGAGTATCAAGATAATATATAATATATTTGATCCTATTATACATGAAGAATTTTTTTAGAATATAACCTTTACATTTTTTCCTATTTGTATATATTTTGTATAGTTTTTATTGATTTTTAAGTATTTATTATGTTGAAATTATCTTAGCCATGAAATCAAAAGATACTCTCTTTCTCTTTCTTTTGTGAAAAGTGAAAAGTCCTTGAGCCCCCCACTCCCTATCAAAATTCATAGGTAAACACAACTGGCCCACCCAATCTCTCCATCTCCATCTCCATCGTATATTTTTTTAAAAAAAAATTGTCTCTCTCATATAAACGCGGGGTCAATTGGGATAAACTTTGGGGGCGTTTGGTTGCTTGAATCGTGGGATGCATGCATCGTATGACGCATGTATCGTGGGATGCATGCATCGTGGGATGCATGTATCGTGGGACGCATGCATCGTGGGATGCATGTATCGTGGGATGCATGCATCGGCCATCTAATGCTGGTGTTTGGTTTGCATTTTGGATCATATGATGCAATATTATTTATATAATATTTATATTAAAATAATATATATATTATTCGTATAATTTTCATATACTGATGCAATAAAGTTAAATTTTAAAATATATTAAAATTTTAATATACATTATATGATATTTTAATATATATATTATATGATATTTTAATATTATATATATATATATATATTAAAATTTAACTTCATTGTATCGGTATGTGAACTTTATATGAATAATATATATATATATATATATATATATTATTGAGATATATATAATATATATTATTCATATAATGTTCAGATAATGATGCAATGAAGTTAAATTTTAATATATATTAAATTTTTAATATATATTATATGATATTTTAATATTATATATATTAAAATTTAACTTTATTGCATCATTATGTGAACATCATATGAATAATATATATATATTATTCATATAAAGTTCACATAATGATACAATAAAGTTAAAATTATATTATATTATGTTTGGTTTGCCTTTGGGTCAGTGCCAGGTTCGCCGGTGAAGAGCTCGCGCGAGGGTGCATTGTATGAAACGCTCATTTTGACCGTTTCATATGATGCACGAAATCAGCTGAAAATGCATCGTGTGATGCATGCGTCGCGCGATGTACCTTGCGAACCAAACAGAGGATTGGTGCTTCAGGGTACATCACGCGATGCAAGGTGCAAACCAAACAGGGGATTGGTGAATCAGGGTGCATCGCACGATGCGATGCACCCTGATTCACAGAACCAAACAGGCCCAAAATGTGACTCTTGTGTATTTAGTCCCACATCAGTTTTCGGGGAAAAAGAAGTGATATATAAAATAAGGAGGTCCACTTTCTACATTAAATTCAAAGCTTAGCTAGAGCCGATTAGTTGATTAAATGAGCTTGTTTGTGTCTCAATTTATGTTTGAGACAGCTCTAGTTTTGGACGAGCTTGATCTAGGTTTTTCCATCTCGAGCTGGGTCCAAATGGATCAAGCCGAGCTCATTTAATTATATTACTATGGTGAACTGCTCATGGGTGGGCTAGTTGACTTAGCCTAAACCAAGGTCTCATATAGTGGGCTAGCCAACCTAAATCTAAGGTATCATATAATAGTATTCTCTTGGCTATCTGGGCTACATCCCGGTCTAGCTTAAGGGTGGATCTGCCCCTGTTGAGGGGGTTTAATAGGAGGGAGTTATTGGATAGTTATTGAAGTGGGGTTGGTAGTTACCCTACCAAGTGATAGGGGACAACACCAGTAACATATATGCCACCATATTTTTCACATATTCACATACGCGCCCTCAAAATTACGATATATTCTTGTCATTGGGGTCATTTTTCATGAGATATTTATAGTATATTCCACTTTAACAGCATTAACAACACGGTGACGAGGGTAGGCTAGTAACTTCTCCATATATTAGTCACAAGCTCTTACCACTACCACAGTAACACTACATCTTACGCTCACATCTAAACGGATCACCATAAGGTCTACGTGGAAAAGAAATTATTTTACGGATCGACCAACGGCTTTCCTTTAAATACACGGCATACCGCATATATGATCATATGGTCCGCTTCAAAAAATAATTCCAATGGCTTTCCTCGAAATGAAGCCACGGGCAAGAGAGCAATGGAAGATAGCGGTTAGAAGAAAGAGAGGAGCATGGGGGGTGTTATCCATGCCATGGTGGTTAGAAGAGAGAGAGAGGAGAATGGAGGGTGGGGGTTCACCTAGTCTATTATATAAAACTAGGTGGTGGGCCCGTACCACCTGACACGGCTAACTGTCCATCCCCACTATCTCTATAATAACTCAGCACACTATCCTTTCTTTTTTTTATTTAATTATAATTTTATGTCACGTGTATGCCACGTGTGTATAAGTTTATGACTCAGATGATGAATCATAAAAGTAACTGTCATTCTATCTTATAAGGTAGACTAGTCCTCACCTGTGCCCCTGGCACAGTTTTTAGTTATGGTTAATATAAAATCTTAACAAACTCCCTGTAGTTTGTCTGGTTAGACGGCTGTGTTGACTCGTAGGTGGTCCAGGGTTCGAAAGTTGGTCATAGCTTTTTGTTCACTGCCACCATAAAACATAGCCAATAAAATATAAAATATAAAATAAAATATTATAAGTCTAATAACTTAGGGTATATAAAATAAATATAAATATAAGTCTTTGCATATTGCATAAGATAATATTAATAGAACTTAGGTTGATATGAATTAATGTCGGTTTATATAAAGCAAACTTAGAGAATATATATAAAGAAACTTAGGGGATATGAATTAATGCAGGTTAACCGTTATTGCTCCTTATAAGGTTGATAATGTTTTATGAGTCACCTATTGAGTCATATATCACATCATAACTAATTGCTAGTGTGGTGCATACGTAACGTAAGGTTGGTTATTATAGAGAGAGGGAGAGAGACAGAGTGAGGGTGGATGCTTAGCGGTGCCAGGTGGCACGGACCCACATAGTAACTAGATAATATCATAAGAGAAAAAATCGCGGAGCAACCGACCTTTTTCCGGACCGCTTTCAATAATTATACACATAAAACAAAGAAGCACGTTTCACCCTTGATCAGATCTTTTGCAAATCCATACCAGTGGGCTACCTACCAACATTGAGAGTAAGATCACCATCAAAAAAAAGAAGAAGAAGCAAACGACCCTTGAGAATAAGATCATTAGATATAAGTGAACTAATTGTGTCCTCTGTCACTTGACTGGGTAACTATCAATTCCATCCCAATAATCACCCAATAACCTCTCTCGTTAAGCCTCTCTCAACCTAAGATTATCATACCACATAGGCTCCATTTTAAACATTCTCCCGTCACGTAGGACAACAAAAGTTTTATTTACAATCATAATCTCATATAAGGATGCTTTCAAGCAATTTTGTGACTAGTACGCTGGAAAAAGATAAGAGCGAGGGGTTCCTCGTTCCACTATATATGGGAAGCCCACTCTCCCTCTCTTCTCCACATCCTCTGTTTATAGGAAAGATATCCGCGTTCTTTTCCATAACACCAAAACCATGCAGATCTTCCCTTCTTCAGACAAGAACTATTTGCTTGCCAACTATGTTCCAGTCTATGTGATGCTCCCAGTAAGCTTTTTGATTTTATTGTTTTTTATTATTAGATGAGCCAAAGGCTGGTTACATGCTTTAGTTACAAGATAAACGGAAACATAACTCATTTAAATTGGTAAGACATAATTTGTACTCCAATTCAGTATGACACAGCTCCTTCCCATTCAAATAGTTCACAATCTGTACTCCAGTAAGCTCTTTGATGATCCATCAAGACTCACATGATTTGCAATACCTTTCTTTGTATCTATATTATTTCATGTACTTTCTATCTAAAAACTATATGGGTTTGATGCTTACTTAACATCTGAAATACCAACTTTAATTTGCATATCAGTTGGGTGTCATCACTGTAGACAATGTGTTTGAGAATCGGACAGAGGTTAAGAAGGAGCTCAAGAATCTGAAATCTGCTGCTGTTGATGGTGTCATGGTGGATGTCTGGTGGGGGATCATTGAGGCCTCAGGGCCAAAATCATATGACTGGACTGCTTACAGGCAGCTGTTTCAGATGGTGAAGGATGTGGGACTCAAACTGCAGGCCATCATGTCGTTCCACCAGTGCGGCGGCAACATCGGCGACGTCGTCTCCATCCCGATACCGCAATGGGTCCGCGACATCGGTAAATCGAACCCGGATATCTTTTACACTGACAGGAGTGGTAACAGGAATGAGGAGTACCTTAGCCTTGGGGTGGATGAGCAGCGGTTGTTCTTCGGCCGGACTGCTGTAGAGGTTTGAGCGGATGCACACACAAAACTTGTTTCAGTAACATCATGAGTTTCTTGAAATGTGATGCAGGATTTCTTAGTTCTTGATTCTTTCAAGGTGTTTATCGAAGTCTTAACATAATTTTCATGCACATCAGATGTTTTACGTAAATCCTTATCTCATGTGTTAATACAAACTAGATCTAGTATTGTTTACCTAATAACTTGCTACACATAATGGATGCTTTATGACTAAAATCAAGGAAGTTGTTTGCTAAAGATTGTCAGATTATTCAGAGATCTATGTAAAAAACAGGTGGGATGGAGATGGTGTTTCTCCACATTTATGAGTTCAGATGTTATGAACTTGTTCTTTAAAATGGCAGATGTACAGTGACTTCATGAAGAGCTTCAGGAAAGCCATGAGTGACTTCTTGGAAGATGGAATCATCGTAGACATTGAGGTGGGACTTGGCCCTGCTGGTGAGATGAGGTATCCATCCTATCCAGAAAGCCTGGGATGGGTTTTCCCTGGCATTGGAGAATTCCAGGTATGCTTGCTGTTCTATTATATCTTCAAGAGAAAGAAAAAAAAAACCTGTGTTTGGTTTTTGCTTGTTTGAGATCTTGATTACTTACTCTCGAATTTTCTTTCCTTATAGTTGACAGAAGTTGAGGTGTGAAATCAGATATTACAGAAATGACATAATTTTAAACCGATTTAGCTTGAATTTTTTTTGTTCACTTGTGTATATGCAATCAAACAAATGTCAAATCTTCATTTCTTGAAACCTTGAGTGAAAAAGGAACTTATTTTCTTGTAACTTTTTCAACGAGTCTAGAACTCTGTCTCAAGCACAAAAGAATTGTTGAACGCCAAGCGCAGGGCAGGTCTAATGGTTAATCCATAACTAGATCAATGAAGGATGAATCCAGATAGGAACTTAGTCATAAATAACAGCAATATACAAATAATTTCTGCTTTGATGTAAAGGTAAACAACAAAAGGATGGATTCAGTCGATGATACAATATCTGATCAATTACCGACTAAAGTTATACATTCCTTCAATTCATGTTGTGATGATGACAGATAATCTCACACTTCTACAAATCATGTAGTGCTATGACAAATATCTCCAAGCAGATTTCAAAAAGACCGCAGCAAAGGCAGGACACTCTGACTGGGAGATGCCAGATGATGCAGGTTCATACAACAACACACCTGAAGAAACAGGATTCTTCGCAGAAAATGGAACATATCTGACAGAAAAAGGGAAATTTTTCCTCGAATGGTATTCCAACAAGTTGCTAATACATGGAGACCTTATCCTTGATTTGGCCAATCAAGCTTTCTTAGGATGCTTAGTCAAGATTGCAGCCAAAGTATGCTTCTATTTCTTCCTTCTGTGTCGATCGCCAAACTCATCGTACTAATACCCAAAAAAATTTCTATAGGTCTCTGGGATCCATTGGTGGTACAAACATCCTAGTCATGCAACGGAGCTCACCACTGGTTACTACAACTTGGATGATCGTGATGGCTACCGTACCATTGCGAGAATGCTATCGAGGCACTATGCAATTCTGAACTTTACTTGTGCCGAGATGAGAGACACTGAACAACCTGCTGAAGCTCTCTGTGGCCCTGAGGAGCTTGTTCAGCAGGTACAGTTACATATTCAGAAGATTCAATAACGCTACTATAAACTCAGTATATCCATGAAATCAGGATAGATTATTTCAATTTGATGACAAACTAAAGAAAACTATATCAGGTAATAAGTGCTACAAAGAGAGAGGAAACTGATGTGGCATGCGAGAATGCACTGAATCGATACGATGCAGATGCGTATAACCAGATGCTGAAGATGCAAGGCCGAACGGTGTCAATTTAAATGGGCTTCCAGAACTTAGGCTCTTAGCATTCACATATCTCCGACTAGGAGCTGATTTACTGAAAGCAAAAAATTTCAGGTTGTTCAAGAAATTCGTGAGGAACATGCATGCTGATCAGGTAAATTGCCTTTTAATTCAGATTTATATCATGTGCTAATTGAGATAACGATTACAGATATCCTGGGAGATTACAATCGGAAATACTGAGTCTGCTTAAGAAAAGTGCATCACTGAAACATGATCTAACCTTAAGCTATTTTTTTTCCAGAATTATAATTCACATCCAGACCAGTACTATCATCCAATCGTACCCCTGGAGAGATCAAAGTGTGAGTTCTCACTTGCGTATGTTCTAGAGGCGACGGAGAAACTGGAGCCATTCCCGTTTGATGATGAAACCGATATGCCTGTTGGTCTTCGTGGCTTCGCTGATTGGAGCTGTGGGATGATGGAGAAATTCATTGCAATGTTTGTGTAAGGCACTACGGTCTAATCAAATAAGTAGAGCGGGAATAAATCCTATTTGGCATGTCAATTAGGAGCTTATCATGCTGTGTGGTTTGCTAACATTCCATATATTCGGAATGTTCTTGCTTATGTGCGGGAATTGAGTACGCTATGTCATGTATATGAGTACGAATATGATCATGTTTATGGAGAGAATAAAGTTTTGTGTACATGATCACGTGATATGTGTAATGTATATACCACATAATCGGTAATAAGGTTCTGACTGATTGATCTATTTCATAAGTAGTGAGGTATCGATAAATTAGATTAACCAATCGGTACCTCATTGTTGATTTGATCATTGGTATATTCAGGACGCGTTTGGCTCCGGCGGATCCGCGGAATGGGATCCGCGGAATCCGCCAGAGCGGATTCCAGTTCGGAGCGGACGCGCGAAATCAAGATCCGCCTCATGGCGGATCCCGATTTTTGGAATTCGCGTGCGCGGATCCCGCGGGGGCGGGATGATCCGTGCATCCCGCGCCCTCAATTGGTAGTAAAGTATCGACTAATTGACATATTCCATCGGTAGTGAGGTACCAATGGAATAGAATAATTGATCGGTATCTCATCACCAATTGGACCTCGTGTGTAACGCACATGATTTCGTCCATGTACACAAATTAGCGCTCTTATAGAAAATGTAATATCTTTTTCTTCTTTAAGATCTGACGTGTTATGCTTGAGTACGCTACGGCATGTTAATGTCTTCCGTTCTAAACTTTGATATAGATTTGGTGTCAAAATAAAAAGAGATTGAAAACGGAAAAGACAAAACCTAGCATAATTAGTTTAATTATCTATTCAATAATGAATGAATTATCCGGATTTGGGCCAATGAGCTTCATGTTCCTTAAAGGCCTGCTTGGTATCCCTTCTTAAACCCCTTATCCCCACACTTATCCTTAAATATAAAAAATAATCATTACTACTCTATCATCATTTCATCTGTCACCATCACTCTATTTTTTCTTATCCCATTCATTAACCCCACTTAATTCAGAATAAATTAATTCCAAAATCCCTTAACCCGTTAATCCGGAATAAATTATTCCTGGACCAAACGCCCCCTGCTGATAGTAACAACTAAAATTGGCGGAAGACATAGAGGCCTTTCCCTGAGAAAGGGAGGAGTTCATTACGGGTATAAAAAAATCCAAGAGATCGACCGATTGGCGGATAGATAGCTTCACAGGTAGGTAAGTATTAGGGGATTGAGCGGGCGGTGCTGCGGCCGGGGAGGGTGGACGTGTCCGTCCACGTCCCCCCATGTGCGACTTCACGGCGCTTAGTCCGGCCGAGGTGGGCGAGATCATGATCGCCAATCGGAACTCACCCAACCGTGCGCTGAAGTCCGTCATCATCGCGCTGCAGTCCTCCGCCGGCGGGAGGATCGCCAGCAGGGAGGCTGAGCGACTGCTCGTCGATTAAATTGGTCGAAATCGGTCTGAATTGGTCTTTTATGTTAGACCAGCTAGTGGTGTTTGGACGGAGACTCTAATCGAATTTTTTAAAGTTCAAGTACCGCATAAAAATTTATCAGAAACTATATCTACCAGATGCATAGTTAAGCCTCGCTTCCTGGTCTCCTCATCAAACCCATGCATCTCTATCTTCCATAGAGCGCCATCTATATGGGCATCAACTGATCCCTATACAGCAACCTCTATCAAATAACATGCATCACAAACCAAATAAAAGGAACGAAAGGCTCTCAGTTTTCGTGTGAAAAGAATGATATCCACCGCACATCTTCTCATGAGTGTTGTATAAATTCTGGAACTGACATTGGTTCTCTGTGTGAGTTTGTGAGAGAGAGAGAGAGAGAGCTGCCTTGATCAGAATGGCCAGAATCTCACACCTGAAGCAAGATGGGTTGGAGAGAATAGCTTGGCCAATGAGGCCGGAGCTACCTCGCAGAAGATCCGAGAAGGTGGACAAGATAGGCTTCTTGTTGGTTCCTTCCAAGAGGACTAGAGTTCCTGAGGCTGTGAGCTCTGGGACTTCAACATCATCTCCAGAAATTAAGGTACTATCTTCAAGTTCTAAGCAAACAGCTGCATTTATTAACAAGCAAGAGATGGTTGAAAGAGTTTATAGATTTGTTTACTGGTCATGATAATGCCAATCTTTTGCGTTAATATCTGTTAATATTCTCTACCATTCATTACTTGTGCCTTGCTGTACCCAATGCAGAAATAATAAAATGGGAAAAATGGAAAAGTAGCAGTAAAATCTAATGTTATACTGAATCGTAATTTGCTTGCTGAGCCTTTTGTCAGTCCTCTATTTCTATGCTTTCTGCAGCAACGCCCTCTTACAGACGCAGAAAGATCCCTAGACAACTATGTTCCAGTATACGTGATGCTCCAAGTAAGACATATCTGGCATTGAATTTTGGAACCTATTCACCTAAACACAACTGCATCAATGGCACTTATGTTTTAACTGTTCCACCAGTTAGATGTTATCGCAACAGAGAACATCATAAAGAAGCCAGAAGAACTCCAGAAACAGCTGAAACAACTTAAAGCAGCAGATGTAGATGGTGTTATGGTTGATGTATGGTGGGGGATTGTAGAAGCTAAGGGTCCAAAACAATATGATTGGAATGCTTATAAAAGCTTGTTCCAGATGGTTCAGGAAGAAGGACTCAAGTTGCAGGCTATCATGTCATTTCATCAATGTGGTGAGAATGTAGGAGATTCAATATTTATCCGAATACCAAAGTGGGTTCGTGACATTGGCGAGTCAAACCCAGATATCTTCTACACCAACATAAGAGGAACAAGAAACGAAGAGTGCCTCAGCATTGGAGTGGATAACAGACCTTTTTTTCACAAGCGAACTGCGGTTGAGGTATGACCATTTCATACATCCATTTGCATACTGACCTTGGTTTTAGCCTCCTTCATGCACTTATTTAGTATGATGTTGATACGTCGCTGAAAGATCTGCCACGGTGAGGGAACAGAGCAGCAGTTTATATAAAGACGTGTTCAGTTAACAAAAGTGATCAGGTTAAAAATTCAACCAATTCTTTCGCACATCCTTCTCGACTCAAATTTGTGTTATTTTAGCTGAACAACACCGTTGGAGAAGTCTTGCGTGTCCGCAAAGTCTAACTTTAGTATCAGTGAGGTCCTTCTGGGATGATGCTCTCATAAGACATGTATCAAGGATTAAATATGATCACTATATTGGGTTATACAACCAATTAACAGATTCTGTATAAATGCAAATTTGACTGCCTACCATTTATGCTTGAGTAAGATAATGTTAGAGAAAGAACATGAATCATGAAGATAGAAATAGAACAAGAACAGTTGAAAAATCAAAATGATTAGGATCATTTGAAGAGGTTAAAAATAATCACCAGCATAGATGCTGTGCAAAACTAAAGGCCACTTATTTGGCTTCTACCCATGAAAAAGGCACCAAAGAGATTTCTAGTGTTGGGAAACAACCAGATGGAAACTTGAAAGTGCTTGAGAATATTGGAAACCTTACCATTATATACAGTGTGAAGTTGAGCTTAGGAATTGTGTGTATGTATTACTATTAACCATACCCAGTAATTTTTATACTTCTTAAATGCTTTAACAAAGCATCAGATGTTACCTGTTGTCTGTTTGACAGCTTTACAGTGATTATATGAAGAGCTTCAAGGAGAACATGTCAGATTTTTTGGATGCTGGCCTCATCACAGACATAGAGGTTGGCATAGGCCCTGCGGGAGAGATGAGGTACCCCTCCTATCCAGAAAGTCAAGGATGGGTTTTCCCAGGCATTGGAGAATTTCAGGTGATACTCTCTTATTAAAGAAGCGCACGTAGGTATGCGCAAAAGAAACATTTCCAGAAGAACTGAAGAGCTATGTTGACTTCATTTTTCGACTTTGTCCATTGAGTGGATAAGCAATGAAACTAAGAAGTAGAACTTGCCACATGTATCATACTAACTATGCAACATTTCTTACAATATAATAGAAAAACAAAAGTGAGAAAGCAGGATTCATAAAACCAGCTTGACCGAAGTCATGCTAAACAGGTTCAAAAGAAAGGATCCAAGTAGTATATGATCTGACACTTACTCTGATTTTTCATGTAAAAGACTAAACCTAGAATTTTAAGCCTAAGAACAGTCTTGCAGGCATTAAGGAAAGCATGCAGAAGGATTGATATGATTCTTGGCCAAAAATGTTGCAGTGTTATGACAAATATCTTGCAGCCGACTTCAAAGAAGCTGCCACAAAAGCAGGACATCCTGAATGGAACTTGCCAGATGATGCTGGAGAGTATAATAGCAAGCCAGAGTCAACTAAGTTTTTTGGAGCAAATGGGACTTACCAAACAGAGAAAGGAAAGTTTTTTCTGACATGGTATTCCAACAAGTTGATAGAGCACGGGGACCAGATCCTTGATGCTGCTAATCAGGTCTTCTTAGGGTGCAAAATCAAGCTTGCAGCTAAAGTAAGTTTCTCCTAGATTTTTGATAAGTTAGTACAGCTAAGGTTGATCATTTCAGACTGAAATCCGTAAATTTTGTTATCTTGAGAGGTCGCTGGAATTCATTGGTGGTATAAAGTGGAAAACCATGCTGCAGAGCTGACATCAGGATACTACAACTTGAATGACAGAGATGGCTATAGACCCTTAGCAAGAATGTTAGCAAGGCACAATGCTATTTTTAACTTCACTTGCATTGAAATGAGAGATTCAGATCATATTCCAGAGGCTAAAAGTGGGCCTGAGGAACTTGTTCAGCAGGTAAAGCACAATATCTTATTGTAGATAGATAGCATCAATATATACAAAAATATCCTTTTGACTCATTAGACTAATGCTAGTAAATCTCGGAAACTGTTAGGTATTAAGTGCAGGTTGGAGAGAAGATATTTACATGGCATGTGAAAATGCACTAAGTCGATATGACAGGAAGGCCTATAACCAGATATTGAAGAGTGCAAGGCCAAATAGTGTCAATCCAAATGGACCTCCTAAGCTGAAGGTCACTGCAATTACATATCTCCGGCTGTCAGATGAACTATTGCAATGGAAAAACTACAGGATATTTAAGACATTTGTAAGGAAAATGCACGCTGACCAGGTACCTTGCTTCCTGAACTCAGTTATCTCTTGGAAGATCAAATAATAAGCATTTAAATAACTTCCAGTTAGAACTTAAAACTGCTTAAACCAATGTTTGGTGCAACCAATTCTCTGTCAGAAGTTGCTGTGCCTTCAGCTTTACTCTGAATTAAAGAGCATGTGTTTTTTTTCTCAAGTTCTTCCATACATAAGTCTTTAAGTGCTGAATTACTCATGTTCTATGTGTTCGTTGAGATGCTTCCGGTTAACTGCTTCATTTTCCAGCTCGAACATTTTCTCGAAAAAATTCTTCCAAAGTTTGCTGAAATACACTTTCGAATTATTCGTGGGATTGACCATCTGAAAATATTAGTGCTTAAAAGTTTATTATTTGGCTTGACATATACTTGTTTCAGGATTTCTGTCCAGATCCATCGATGTACAATGGGCCTACATTCCCTCTGCAAAGATCCAAACCAAAAGTGCCAATTCAGAGCATTCTGGAAGCAACAAAAGCAATGAAGCCTTTCCCGTTTGATGCGGAAACAGATATGAGTGTGGGTGGTGCTTTTGCTGAATTGGTAGATGCAGTAATAAGCACATTCACTTCCATTTTGAAGTAAGATATTGGCAATTATGGCATAGCATTGTTTGATTCACATTATAGAGATTGATCTGGTCAACAATAAGATTTTAACCGGGCGTTCTAATCAAGAATTCCTACAAGTCCTTTCCTTGTGGATCCACTAGCTGAGGAAGATCAGGTCCTTGGAGGTTGATCATTTTGAAGGGCTATGTCAAAACAGTTAGTGACTGGAAGATCCAGCTTCTTTAGTTGTTTCATTCTAGGAACATTATCTTCATCTATGTCAACCACGTTGGTTGAAGATTGAGAAAACTATGCCATTGAGGACAAGTCATTTCATTATCATCAGTTCACGTTAAGTTAGTTAACTTGCAGATTTCTCAAAAATGCTATATTCTCAAAAATACTATAACTTGCAGATTTAATGAGGCCAACGTCATCAGGGAAAGAATCAACCTAAAAACTTGGTATCTACAAGCTAGAATACCACAAATGATACAAACTCCTCAGTAATCATCACAAGAACACGAACAATGTACATCATAAAACACTGACCTAGCATCTGGAGTATGCCCAGCATCCTTTAGCTGTTGTCATAATTCAACCATCTTGGTATATATTGCCTTGGATTGTGGGTGCGACTTATCCCCCACCAAGAACCTATGAATTCCCTTATCCAGTGCAACAAAGCTGCACCCAGGTGGTTTCTTCAGTCCCTTCTGCCTTGCAGCAGATCTCACCCTTTCTACATCATCCCACCTTTTCTCGACAGCATAAATGTTTGATAGTGAAACATAAGGGCTGATCCACTTAGGCTTGAGATTGAATGCATTCTGAGCAGCAATCTCCGCCAGCTCAGTGTTGCGATGGATGCGGCATGCAGAAAGAAGAGCTGCCCACACATCAGCATTCGGTTTAACCTCCATGTTCACAATGAATTCATAAGCATCATCTAGATGCCCGGCCCTTCCCAGAAGGTCTACCATGCAAGAACATTGTTCCATAGTAGGTTTCATGGAATACTCATCTAACATACAGTAGAAAACCTCCTTTCCTTCATCTACTAATCCGGCATGACTGCAAGCTGATAGAACTGAGGTAAAGGCAACCTTGTCAGGTTTTAAACCACTCTTCCTCATTTGATTAAAGCAAGAAACAGCTTCCCTTCCCTTTCCATGAAGCCCATATCCGGAAACCATAGCACTCCAAGAAATTAGATTCTTTATGGGCATCTCATCGAAAATTTGACGAGAACATCTTAAGCTCCCACACTTTGCATACATGTCTATTAGAGCAGTTCCTATAATAACCCTGTTATCAAGCCCCTTCTTGGCAAGATACGCATGGAGATGCTTCCCAGACTGCAATGCTGATATCTGATCACAAGCTCCAAGAACTGCCACTAGAGTCACTTGGTCAATTGTCACGCCTTCATTAATCATCCGACGGAACAGGCTTAAGCTTTCAACTGCATCACCATGTCGAACACAGCCAGCAATCATCGAATTCCATGTCACATTATCTTTCTTATTCATCTTTGTGAACAACCGCTTCGCACCAATAATGAAGTCAGAGTTTACATAGACATCCACAACAGCATTTGCCAGAACTCCATCGAGGTCCATGAAGTTTCTCAGAGTATATGCATGGATTTCTTTTGCCTGATCCAAAGCCGCCAAATCAGCACAAGCAGGAAGTACACATAGAAGAGTTGCACAGTCCAATCTCATTCCACCCATAGCCATGAGTGCAAAGACTGACAGAGCCCTTTCAGGGTCACCATTCTTCGCACAACCAGATACTACAGTGTTCCAAGAAGTTAAGTCTCTTTCAGACATCCTATCAAACAACTTCCAAGCAAGGGTCATCTCTCCAAACTTTGAGTACATAGAGAGAAGAGAATTGGCCACGTAGATATCCGGCTCATACCCCCAAACAATTATCTCACCATGTATTTTTCTACCTATCTCCCTAAGCAATAGATCCCCACATGCCATAAGAACAAATGGGTACGTGAAATTATCCGCCTTCTTCCCAAACTTTAACATCTCGCGATACAAGACGAGGGAATCAAAAGGAAATCCATTGCATGCATAGCCCCTAATCATCACATTCCAAAGGAAAGAGCTTTTAAGCACAGTGGCGTCAAAAAGAAGTTGGGCTTCATCCATGTATCCACAAATCGCGTACATAGCGGCAAGCTTGGTGTTGAGATAGGTGTTGAAGGTGAGAACACCAGAGGAGATCATGTGGGCGTGGAGTTGCTGGCCTTTCCTAAAAGATTTGGAGTTCGTGAGCGATTGCAGGAGGTACCCACATTGTAGCGAGGTGAGAGGGTGGTGTTTGGGGGATCTTGATGAAGAATGGGTAGTGGAGACAAGGATTCTAATGCAAGAGAGAGAAGATGGATGGAGGATTCTTTCATGGAGATTGAGACGCCGAAGCTTTGGAAGGAGCAAGCCACTCATGTGATGCTAGAGAGAAACAGAACGGGAGAGAGGAGGATGTTGCGTGGCCGGAGAGATTTGAAAAGGTAGCCGTTGGCGGCGTGAATAAACCGTCAGTGTAGCTGCCGATATCACTTTGAACTCGTTACTTCTACTGCCGACTTCCCTACTCGCATATAACTAACTAGCTATTTGGATATCGTCTGAGTGGCCCAGTGAGTTCCAAAGCTTCTTGAGAGGATGAGAACAAAATAATACACACATTAATGGCCACAAGCATCTCAAGAACACCATCTCCTTCCCCTCCCAAAGCCATGGCGGCTGCTGCTGTGGCCAACCTCAATGGAGCCTCAAAGATCATTTGCACCAAACCAAAGCCATTCCTTGCTGCAAGACCAAACCATAGGGTAATGGCAGTCCTCTCATTCACCAACAGCACAACAGAAGTCTTGCATGCTTCCAGGAGAACAACTATCAGTATTGCCATAGCCACTCTGTTCAACCAACTAAACATCGGAGTCTCTCGCGCCGAAGAAGAGGGCAATGGCCTGTGGCTCGACGGTCCATTGCCAGTGCCAAAAATCACTAACAGTAAGATCCTAAATTTCCAACCATTTTAACAAGCAACTCATCATATGGGTCCGTCTCAATTGTATCTTATCTTGTGTTTCTGTAGCAGATATTGCCAATGAGGAGACGGGGACGAGATCGTTCCTGAGGAACGGTATCTATATGGCGAACATCGGATTGAAGGGGAGCAAGTATAGGCTGAGGATGTATGCCTTTGATCTGCTGGCACTTGGAGACTTGCTGGGAAAAGATGCATGGAGCTACGTTAGGAAATACATCAGTTTGAAGTCTACAGTCATGTACTATGATTTCGACAAGCTTATATCTGCGGCTCCCGAAGAAGAGAAGCTGCCCCTTACTGATCTCGCCAACAGGTTGTTCGATAGCGTCGAGAAGGTAACAACAATCTTAGGATCAATGAATTGATCTCGTCTAGCGAATTTTGTCCATAAACTAGTAGAATGGGTGTTGTTTCCTTTAAGAGGCACGTAATCAATTCATAGGATTCGAAGGAACCCTGTATTGCTGATGTTTTTGTAACAATTTTCAGAGTCTTACCGATCTTTTAATAGAAAGGCGATTGAACCTTTAAGTTTTGTAACTCCAATCAGCTTCCTGACAGTAGAAATTCTTCCATCTTTTAACAGTTTGATGATGCTGTGAAGAAGCGCGACGATCCTATGGCACAGTCATCTTATGCAGATACAACAGTTATTCTCCAGGAGGTGATGACCAGAATGGCATAGATTTTGTACTACTGCTATGAGAGTGAAAGTTGAAGTAATGTAGAAATTTTTCTCTATCCTCAAAGAATAACACCATTTTACCTTCAAGAAAGAACATCTGGATTCTTTGTTTATGCACTTGTGGCCCTTTTACATACAAGAAAGAGGAACAGAGCAAGTGACAACAGTGATACAGGAGCATTCACGGAAATTTGCCCTTCTTGATTCCTAAACCTTAATTTATAACTGAAGTTTCTTTTCACACATAAGAAGTACTTGGTTCAAGTATCTTTTCTCTTAATTTATTTTATTTTTCAACATAATATGAATAACTAATTTATTTGAATATTTCATATGCTATTTCAAAAAATAAGCACTGTTATATAGCAAGCAGGTATTGTGGAGGAAACAAAAATCTAGATGGTGATAGATCCAACAAGGAACCTGCCATATACTCAATCACAATCTCGACTTAAGTTGAAGCAGCCAATGATAAATCCAATATAATTTCAAAATAATTATGGAAGAGGTACTCAATTAAAGGTTATGTGACCAATTGGAGAGAGGATAGTTGGGCCTAATTAATCAACGGATAAAGATCCGTCTACATGGCCACATTACACATGATCACAATCGGTACAGTCGGTCATCTAATTCATCGGTAGTGTTCCACCGATGGATTAGAACAATCAATCAGCAGTGTTTTATCGATTAGATGATTGATATATTCAATCAGCAGATGTCTACCGATTGATTGATCTAATTCATTAATAGTGTTCTACCGATGAATTAGGTGAAATAATTGGTAGAGATCTACGGATTGAAGGGCATGTGTTGTATATGTCATTACCCATGTACCCAAATGAGCGTCCTTAATCAACAGCAAGTAGTCATTGGTGCCAATTAAAATGACATCTAACATAAAAGTTGCTATAATGGTTAAAGACCTAAATTAATCGAGCCTCGTCCTATTTAATCTGATCGATAAACATAACTGAGTACCGTCAATGTGGAGACACGCCTGACGTGTCAAAAGCCGATTGGCCTACAATGCAACCCAATCCAACTTGTCACACCACACCACACAAGAGTACACGTGGCAATGTATTAGTGGAACTCATCTTATCCACATCAAATAAGCGGATAAGGCGACGACATCCGAACACACCACCACCGATTAAAATCCCACCACTCCCCTCCTCTCCCTCCAAAAAGATCACCTGAAAAAACCGCCGGAGCTCAGAGAAGAGAGAGAGAAAGAGTAATGGCTCAGGCAATGGCTTCCATGGCCGGACTACGCGGCTCCTCCCAGGCCGTCCTCGAAGGGAGCCTCCAGATCGGCGGCTCCAGCCGCCTCCCAGTCCCCAGTGGCGGCCGGGTGTCCGTGACCCGCCCTGCCTTTGCCAGCGTCCGAGCCCAGCAGGCTTCAGAGGAGAAAGTAGACTCAGTGCCTCAGAGCGGTCGCCGGGATGTTCTCGGCCTGGTCGCCGCTGGATTGGCCGGCGGATCTTTCGTCAAGGCTGTGCTTGCGGAAGGCAAGAAGATCAAGGTCGGCCCGCCTCCCAAGCCTTCCGGTGGACTCCGTAAGTTCTCCGGCAAACCATTAAATTCTAATCCACATACATCAATAGATTTGGTAAAAGTTTCAGCTACAAAGCTCAATGTTTCTTTTTTTTCACAGCCGGGACTCTGAACTCCGATGAGGCAAGAGATCTGGATCTGCCATTGAAGGAGAGGTTCTACCTGCAAACATTGTCACCAGATCAAGCGGTCCAAAGAGTGAAGGAGTCTGCTAAGGAAATCCTAAACGTTAAGGGGTTGATAGACAAGAAGGCATGGCCTTACGTCCAAAATGACCTCCGCCTCAGGGCCTCTTACCTCCGTTACGATCTCAACACCGTCATCTCCGCCAAGCCCAAGGATGAGAAGAAGCCACTCAAGGATCTCAGTGGAAAGCTCTTTGCCACCATAGATGATGTGAGTTCCTTACCTTATGTTGTCAATGGAATTAAATGCTAATGTTAATTTTCATGTTAAATATGTGACACGTTTTTTTTTTTTCTTCTGGTTTTCTCTCTCATCAGTTGGATCATGCTGCAAAGATTAAGAGCTCTGAGCAAGCTGAGAAGTACTATATAGCAACCAAGTCTGCACTGGATGATGTCCTTTCCAAGCTAGGATAGACGAAGGCTATTATTGCTTGTGAATTGTAATCCTTCTGTTTTAGTTTTTTATGTGAATTCCCCAGTATATGAATTCTCAAAGAATGGCTATTAAGGCGTTCTCTTTAGATCATATATCACAATGCCAAAACTGGTCGCATCCAAGGACGAATGATCGATGTTGATCCTAAAGGTATCAGATATATTTCTAATTAATCACAAATTCAGGTAAAGAAATTGTTAATCTCATGAGATCCATGTAGACTGAAAGAAGCCTATGTGATAACATAAGCATAGAATACCACATTACTTCTTAAAAATTGACAAAATGCCTGTGCTTGTAAACTTTCAGTTAATCAGCAACCAACATATATTTCATTGAAACTAGGCCAGAATCCATCATTTCTTCCCCTGAGACATTTTAATGAGAAAATAATACACTTTATGATCAAGAGGATTCATGACTAGTTTCTTTCAGCCTTATAACGTTGAGGGGGTACTCCCTCAGGCATCTCTTCCAACATCTTCCACAAAACTTCACAACACTACTCTCAGTTCCTTCCTCGATCTGTTTTGCTTCTCCTTGATCACCATCATATATTCCTTCTTCAATCCTCTTCTGCTTTGTCATGGCTCTTCGGGCTTCCCTTCTAGCCTCTCTCTTGGCCATCTTGAGCTCTTCAAAACCCTTTTCAATCTTGGCTTCCTCTTCAGGGGAGAAGAAGCAAACTTCCATCTTTCCAAGCTCCTCATTCATCTTCTCAGCTTTTGGCTTCCAGAATAGGCCCATCTCTGTGTCCATCTTGTGATATGGTGTTTTCAAAAGGTACTCATCTATACCACCAGCTTTGTCTATACATCTGAGAGCATGAGTTGTGACTTTCACACGTATATATGTGTCGGTCATGGATGTAACTAAAAAGGCGCTTCTTTTGGCTTCCATGTTCTTCGAGACCTTGATTATAAGAAAATCAAGATTTCAGATTTTATCATTTGAACTTGTATCACTATAATTTAACTTGCAGATTAACTCGGAAGACTACAAACACAATATAAGAACACGGATAAGTATGTCCAAGCAATTGAGACTCTAATCATCTGTACTAGACAAGCATACAAAAACTTAAGTAGTATTCAGGGCTTAAACTGGAGTTAGCATAGTTTGCGGGGAACTCCGACTTACCGTGGTTGAGCAAGTCTACATCTTATTAACCCAGTTAAAGACATCTAAGATAAGCCTTCTAAGGTTGGATTAGTAGATGAGAATAAGACCACCATGCTCGCTCGTATAGAGAAATCCCAACCCGTTTGAACCGACTGCTCGCTTTTCAAAGAGAAAAATGTATAGAAGATTACTCGTGTGACACTTCCAACCATCACACAAATAGGAAGGAAAAGTCAAAAAGAAATCTCCAAGAATCACATCAAGATTATACAAAAGGCGAAATTTTGAGGAAAAGGTCGGGGAGCTTACTTGTTACCACCATCCTCGCTGACCTTATTGCCGAATTGGATGTGGCGGCTGGCGAAGATCCCGCGCTTGGCCCACCCCATGACGAGCTTATTGTTCGGGAGACACTTCCTCACCGCCTTCATCACCTTTGGCGGCGCATCCAAATCTACCTTTCTCGCAATCTTTTTGAATAGCTCTCCTGACCTAAAAAAATCTCTTCGGCCACGAGAGGCAACGGAGAAGGTAGTCATGGTGGCGGAGGAAGAGGAAATATGGATTTCGAGTTCAACTCTCAAAATCTTTGGGGACTTGTTAAACGAAAGGACGTGTGGTGAATTATGAGAGGGTAATGTTTGTTCTTCGATGTTTCGTATTAATTTAGTTAAATTAGTTTAATGAACTCTGGAAAACCTATTTCTACGTATAAATATTTAGCCTCTTTTGGTGTATATGGACATGTTATTCCGGGGGCTAAATTATGTATTAGTACCCTGTAGTTTCAGTCAACTTTTTATATGGTCCCTGAAGTTTAATTTCGTGACATTGAGTCCCTCGATTTTATTTTTGGTTCTCATGTGGGCCTCCACCCCAACTTCCGTCGGCTAACTAACGGCAAAATGGGTCACGTGCGCCGCACGTGACCCCCTTTCCGTCAGCTAACGGCAGCTGCAACAGAACCGCGAAGCCCAACCGCGAAAAACTGCCTCGAACTGCGAAACCAAACATATTCTATTCAAAATCGCCAAATGCCATAGCCCTCTCCATCGGGTTTCCCTCACCGGCGATCAACGCCAAAAATGCTCCCCTCACCGACGATCAACGCATTTTGAGTGGCGATCACGAAGGTCTGAGTGGCGATCATCCCCAAACGTCGTCCTGAGACAGGTATGAGCCCTACAACGGCAGGTAGTATTAGCTAGGGTATCATTTATCTTGATTTACGTGGAATGTTGGATTTCTTTCTTTGATTTGTTTAATGTCTTGAACCGTGTGTGAGATTTGATAGTGATTTCTTATTTGTGGTAGGATTTTTTTAGCGATTTGGTTATTGTTTGCAACCGTAATTTATGTGGAATGCTGGATTTCTTACCTCGATTTTTTTATTGTCTGCATCCGTGTCTCTATGAGGCTTGGGGATGGGTTAGGGGAGTTTTGCAGTGGGTTACTTTAGCATGTGGGGCATGCTAATTGTGGTATGTTTACTTTTCCATATCATGGGGCATGCTTTCCAAGTGTTAAAATAGTCAATCTTGTTCATGTTTCAGGTCCAGGATGGCCAATCAAGGGGATGTGGAACCATTTAACATGCATGTCCACCATGGGGGTTTCTTGATGCATGCAGACAGTCGCATTACATATGAAGGGGGGAAGGTAGATGTTTTTGACAACTGTGACCCTGATCAGCTGAGTTTGATAGAAATTGGGCACATGATGAGAGAATTGGGCCATGCAACAATGTTCACGCTGTGGTATGTGAGACCTGGGGTTAGTATGGAATTTGGTATTAGGCCTTTAGCAACAGATAAGCATGTTTTAGAGATGGCTAGCCTTGGCAGTAGTGCTGGTGAAGTCCATGTCTATTCTGATCATTGCGTCGATGAGGCACCTGTGTTTGCTGATGAATGCGAGCTGGATACTATTGGCAAAGCTGATGATCAAGGTGCTTACCAGGTTGACTCAGACAGGAGCACTGATAATGAGGCTGCTAAATATGACCCTTTAGTTGAAGGCAGTAGTGATGATGATGAGAATGACATAGATTATAAGCCTCATCTAGCATCCAACTGTGGTGATCAAATGGGAGGACAAGATGGGGGTGAGGATGCTGGGGGATCTACTAAGGCTGGGGGAGATGCTGAGGATGAAATGGGAGGACAAGCTAATGTTGGTGTGGATGATCAAGGGGAGAGAGAAGTTTCAGATTATTTGCCAAGTGATGAGCTAATCAGTCTGTGTGGCTCTTCAGATGATGAGGTAGATTCCTACCCAGTCTTCAACCAGGAAACTGACTTGCAGGGGGGTGTTAAAATGGTGGTGGGGACCAAATTCCCCTCTGCAAAAGTATTTAGAGACTTTGTAAGAGAGTATGCAATTAGAGGAGGGTTCAATGTGGAGTTTGTAAGGAATGCAGCAGCAAGAGTCACAGCCAAGTGCAGAGATGGTTGCCCCTGGAGAGTCCATGCCTCCCCTATGCAGAACCAACAAACTTTTCAGATCAAAACATTGATTGATAGGCATTGCTGCTGCAGGACTTACAAGAATAGCCTTGTTAACTCTACATGGTTAGCTGAAAAGTACTTGTGTGATTTTAGAATTGACCCTGACATGAAGCTGGACACACTAATACAGAAGGTGAAGAGGGATTTCATAGTTGACATCTCACCAAGCCAAGCATATAATGTGAGAAGGAAAGCAAGGACAAAGATCCAGGGTAGTTTTGCTGATCAGTATGGCAGTATTAGAGCTTACTGCCATGAGATTTTAAGGAGTAATCCAGGTAGCACATGCATTGTGAAGACAAACAGAGCTGAAGATGGGACCCATTCTATTTTTGAGAGGGTTTACATCTGCTTTGATGCTTGCAAAAGAGGTTTCCTGGCTGGTTGTAGGCCTTTAATTGGCCTAGATGGTTGTCATCTTAAAGGACCATGTCATGGGCAGCAACTTCTTGCAGCCATAGGAAGGGATGGGAATGACCAAATGTTCCCTATCTGTTATGCCATAGTCGAGACTGAGTCCAGAGACTCATGGACATGGTTCTTGGAGCTCTTATTGTCTGACATAGGCTCATCACAAGATAATAAGTGGACCTTCATCACAGACCAGCAAAAGGTGAGCACATGTGGTTCATTCATAGGTGATAAATGCTACTATATAATTATTTCCAGTATAAAACTCATGTTTGTTTTTTTGGTCCTGTGATGATTGTTGCAGGGTCTGATTCCAGCCATGCAGGACCTTATGCCTGGTACGGACCATAGGTTCTGTGTGAGGCATTTGTATGCCAACTTTAACAAGTTGCACAAGGGCTTGATGCTTAAGATGTTGATGTGGGATGCAGCCAGGGCCACCAACAAGGCCTATTTTGATGAAGTGATGGATGGGCTTAAGAATATTGACCCAGAGGCCCACAGCTATCTGATGAAATTGCCACCCACATGGTGGTGCAGGCATGCCTTTGATTTCTACCCAAAGTGTGATTTATTGGCTAACAACATGGCAGAAGCATTCAACAAATTTATTCTTGAGGCAAGGAAGAAGCCTATCATTACCATGTTAGAGGAGATTAGAGTCAAACTTATGACAAGGATGAGGATTAAGAGAGAGCAGATGATAGCATTTGATGGGGACATTTGTCCAAGAATACAGAAAAAGCTGGAGGATATCAAGAGGGCTGTCAATATATGGGTGTGCAAATATTCTGGAGAAAAGAGATTTGAGGTATCTTGGTTGGCAGACCAGTTCATAGTTGATTTGAATGAGATGAGTTGTAGCTGTAGGAAATGGGATTTGACTGGCATCCCATGTTGCCATGCAATCACTTGTATTTTTCACTCCAAAGAAAGGCCAGAGGATTATGTACATGCCTGGTGCAAGAAGGAAACATACATGCTTGCATACCAGAGCAACATAAGACCTATTAATGGGCCTAAGTTGTGGCCAAAGATTGGAGATGATGACATCAAGCCCCCAGTATACAGAAAACCACCTGGTAGACCTAAGAAGTTGAGAAAAAGGGCTCCAGATGAAAGTACAAGCAATAGCAAGGTGATGAGAAGGAATACAACTGTTAGATGCACAAACTGTTGGACATGGGGTCACAACAAAAGAACATGCAAAAGACCTCCATGCCCCAAGCCTGGTAGGACACACTCAGAGTTCAGGTCCCAAGAAAGGGGTGGGGGGACCAGCATACCACCACCAGTCGGATATGGGCCCCATGCTGGCACTCCAATGGCAAGGTCCTACCACCCCTCGAATGTAAGTTGATTGCTGACTGTAAATGAATGCTCTTCAAATCTTCAAATTTGTGGATTCTTGAGTACTGATTAATGTTATTGTCTTCACCTGGTAGACTGGTAGGGGAAGAAGGTCTGTGGGCCCAAGGGGAAGAGGCAGGGGGCATGTCATGACAGCAGACAATGTGGACATCAATCTATCCAATTTACATCATGTGGAGATGACTGTGAGTGTTGTTTTCTTCTGTATTTAGCATGTGTTTAATAATCGTAGCCTTTTAATTACAAGACTATATCCAAACTTCCAGACTTAATAATCGTAGCCTTTTAATGAGCAACAAACTTCCAATTTCATCTGGTTGCCTTTTAATGAGTAAGCAAATGTTTCAGCAAATGTTTTATTCTGTATTTAGCATGTGTTTAGCAACTGGCATCATGGTTAATGCTTTAAGCTGTGCAGGGTGACAACAACCTAGTTGGAGTTCCACCTAGATCAAACATGGCTGCAAGACAAGCCTGGATCCCTGGAGGGAGGGCAACTTCAGTTGGTAGACAAGGCAGAGGGAGAGGAGGAACATCAAGGGGGGATGTGCCAGCTGCATCCAGAGGAAGAGGGAGACCAGTTGGAAGAGGCAGAGGAAGAGGATCAGGATCTGGAATGGAGGGGGGAACATCAGTAGTAGGAGATGTAGCAACAGCATCTAGAGGAAGAGGGAGACCGGCAGGAAGGGGAAGGGGAGCAGTGGGAGTAAGGCAAGGCTGGGTTCCAGGAGGGAGGGCTCCAAGCCAGACAGATCACTTCACACCTGGCCCCAGCCAACCCCCCCAATCTGATAGCTCTATGTTTGTTGACTGGGAGGGAATGTCAGTAAATGCACCATTCACCACTCCAAGACCAGCTGGGACTTCAAATGTGTTTGTTGACTGATAGCTCTATGTTTGTTGACTTAAGAATATTTGTAATCCAGTGTAATTTTCTTTTTGTGGATGACAAATATGTCTTTAACTAAAACATCATCTATGGGCTATTATTGACTGAATGTTTGTAATCCAGTGCTAGTAAGAATGTTTGTAATCCAGTGTAATCCAGTGTTATTTGCTCAATGTAGGGTTCTACATTGCTCAATGGTGTGCTATCCTTTACTTGTTCCTTTTCTTAATTAGTAGCAGGTCTCTATAATAGTACTCTATTGTTCTTCATTAACTTGCTATATCATCTTCATTAATAGCTTCAATTCTATTTCGTTAACTTAGCAATTCAACAGGAATACAGGAATGTTGATTACACAGGAATATGTAATGATGCAAAAAACTTAGCAATCCAACCGGAATACAAGAATGTTGATTACATAGGAATTCATACATGAATGTTGATTACACAACTCCAATTCAACACATACTGCAGACTCAAGCTTCCTCACTCAATATATAAAGATACAAAAAACTAAAAACACTACAATGAACTGCAGTATCTTCTTTCCATATTGAAGTTTCTTGATATCCATCTCCATCTTCGCAATTCCATCATCTCTGGACTTGCACATTACTATTAGCAACTGGTTTTGGGTAAAAAGGTCTGCCTCTTTCAGCCTCAGCTGCTCCAGTTCCACTTCCAATTTCTGAATCTTCATCTTCATCTCAATCTTCAGTTCATTGATTATTACATTCCCACGCTCACCCACTTTCCCATCAGCCCAGCTGAAGTAATTGCACCCACCATGTTCCTGCACGTTGAGATGTACTCATCACAATACATTTTTTCAAACATCAACTCACAACAAATGGATTGCATTATAAATCAACCGAGTAGTTTGGGCATCCAAAAAATCTTCGCCCAGGATTTGTTGTGGTCCAAGATATCCTTAACTTGGCTCGCAGCCCGCAATCACAAACAAGTGGAGGTGGTGAAGGTGTAGAGGAGGACGAGACAGTGGACGATGACATCCTAAGAGTAAAAGAAGCGAATTTAATCATAAATTGAGTGCATAAAACATGCTAAAGCAAACAAATTGCCCAATTTAAGACAACTACACTATCAAACCTTCCGTCTAGTGATGTTGACCTCGATTGGTGCCGTAGAAGTGTCCAAATCTCCTCCCCCCTATGATATTATGGCACCTAGGGCATGAAATTGAACACAAAAGCCCCTATTTCACCTTCCGTCGGCGCTTATCCAGGTGGGGTGGTCTCTCGTTTCCATTCAGCAGGAACCCTAACCTCCAAAGCCCATTCGGAGGAAGATGGCGGGTGGGAAATACCTATCTCGGGACCATGGCTGCGGATAATCGCCACTCAGAACGCCGCCACTCAGAACGCCGGTGATCGCCACTCAAAATGCGTTGATCGCCAGTGAGGGGAGCTTTAGAAACCTGATGGAGATGGAGAGGACGATAGAATATGTTAGGGTGATAACGCTGTTGCAGCTGCCGTTAGCTGACGGAAAGGGGGTCACGCGCGGCGCACGTGACCCCTTTTGCCGTTAGTTAGCCGACGGAAGTTGGGGTGGAGGCCCACATGAGAACCAAAAATAAAATCGAGGGACTCAATGTCACGAAATTAAACTTCAGGGACCATATAAAAAGTTGACCGAAACTACAGGGTACTAATACATAATTTAGCCATATTCCGGGTCAAGGGGATTAAGGGATTACGGTTAGAAAAGTAGGGTTAAAGAGTGGAGATAAACTTATTCCCAACTTAGTGTTTGGCGATAAATAGTAATGATTGTTTGGGATAAGGAAATAGTCTTTGGGGGTAGTGGGTGGGATAAGGGTAGGATTTGTACTTAATACCAAAAATACCCTTATACATAATGTATTCAGAATTATATTAATTTAATTATGAGAATGTCGACATGCCTCCAGATCCGTCTGTTAATTATACGAAAATTATATTACTACATACAAGTGATTAATAAATTAACATTATATTATCATGTGTGAGGTTTAAAATGACGTCAACTCATTTTAAAATAGCGTATATAATATACCACAAAATGTAATGTGTCAAAATCATATATCAATCAACCCAAACTGCATGTTGATAATTCTCTAGAAATAATCTTCATGCCAACCCACCACCAATACACTGGATGCGATCAAGTTAAATAGCTATCATTGGTTATCGGGAAAGATGGTGTGAGGGTACTGTAATAATTGACATGCTCGTCGTGATTATTCGATATAAAAACGTTGGGTTTGAATACTGGGGTATGTACTCTTTCTTAACCTGGGATATCCCTGGCTTAGTCTCCGGCAAAATAAAATGTTTGCTTAACTAGTTTTATAAATTATAGAAAGTATATTTAAAAGGGATTTATTAGAGACATTGGATTCCCTTTACGATTGCTAATAATAAATCATTGGAATTTTCTTCTTTAGGTACACTAGATCCACAAGGACCACAACGTGATTTAGATGCCCACTTCCAGACATCCTCGGATTACTTTAGTTAGTCTCTGAACTTACGTGGCAGACATTGACTGGATCACGTCCCGCGCGATTTACTTCCCAATAGCGTGACGTCCATTTTTGCCAGGCAAATGTTCCAAGTTAACTAATCTCCTCCTCGGCTGCTTTCCCTCTGTTTAGGTCTCCCTCCTCTGTTCTCTTCCCTATCAAAGTATCAGTCATGGGACTCTTGTCCTGGTGGAGAAGGATCAAAGCGCCAGACGTGAACCCCAGCGGCTCGCCGGGAACCACCACGACGCCGGAGTCATGGGCCCATCAAGCCGCCGAGGTGAAGCAAGTGCCGGACTTGACATTGTTCGAGTTCGGCTGGGCAGCAGCCTACCCAGAGCAAGTGACCGTCGTCGGGTATTGCCCGGTCTCGGCTGAGCTCGAACCATGCCAGTGGGCGATCCTCCCGGCGAAGACTCCGAAAGCTCCTCGGTTCCGCATAGTCTTCTAAATTATGATCATCTAATATAAATAAAAGCACCTGATATATTGTCTCTCATGTAGAAAAGATGAGAAATTTCGTACTCATTGAACCATGATATCATCTGGTTTTAGTTTTTCTCATGTTAATTTGTTCATCTCAAGTTCAAGATTGATGGAATTATTCGCCACTCTGTTTTTTGTATTCCTTTCATTTGGAGCATCAGATCTTATTAGATTCTATATGTTTTCTTTGGAAACATTGTTCATAATATGTCAATCTTTAGTCACTATCTGTTAGAGAATTTTACATTAAAACGACAATTATTGCAGCCATTCATTGGTATTCAGATTCCTTGGGCTCCATAGCATTGCCATCCGAACCATTCTTTGGGATTTTTATCTCCAGAAGGCTTTCATCATGGACCAGTGCCTCCATTCTTTTCCAGTTAGCATCTTCCGGCAGCTCGATTCGCCTTACGAATCCATGCTCCCACCACTGGCCGTTCCTCCAGTCCCTCGCCTCTGCTTCTCTGTTCCTCCACTGCCCACTGATCTCCATCACCTTCCCCCTCTCGCCGGCGACCTCAACTTCGCACTTCTTGGCGCCTATTTCGCAAACAACAGCACCGGTGTTACTGTTTGCAATCGAGGATAACCAATCTTCTCAGCAACTAGCATCCATATTGAGAGACAGAACTGTTAGAATACTATTACAGTGATTGAATTCCTCTCCCATCGGTTTAAGTTTCCAGGACAATCGGTGAATCAACATGATATAGAGCAGAAGTCATGAGTTTGAACTGTGATTCAATAGAGATAAACGACAACTAACGAGGCAGCAAACTTTTGCTAAACAACGAAATTGGAAGGTTGAGAAGCTTTGCTAAACAACAGAGGAAGAACAGGGAGCACAAGATTTTTTTGTGTGAAACCTATTTTATTGATGTTTTTTTGACAACGCTAATAAGTGTTACAATTCAGTTCTTACATGAACAAAGAATTGCGTAGTATTCTGAGTTACTGTGAAGCATTCACAAACAGATTCAACCTTCAAATAGAGAGTGTTTGAGAGACTTACCTGGAATTTCGGCTCTGAAGACATACTCCCCAGCTGTGTCTAGCCACTCAACACTGCACTTAGAGCTGCTTCGGAGGCCGGAAAGTAGGACTTCGGAGTCGAAATCCCACAAAGGGAAGGCATCAGCCGGATCGAAGAACTTCCCGAACAGCAGGGGGCTGAACAGGGAGCCCTCTCCGAAGACCCTGCGTGCTGCATCCCCTCCGCGAGCGATGAACGAATCGAAGGCGTCTTCGGTCAGCGAGACTCGCCATCGCTGTGAATTATGGTCGACCGGCCGGACTTCCAGCACCCTCCCGGGCGGCATTTGCGGAGAGTTAGCAACGGAGTTGGCTACTGGATTCTTCTTATAGTGGTAAGGCCAACTTTTACAAAAGAAGAGGACTGATTCCTTTTGAATTGCTCAGGGAATATTTCCTATAGTCTAGAGATCACTCATAGTGCTCATCTTGATCAGGTGTGCCACAAAAGTCAGAGCAGTTTCAACCATCCGATGATCAACTTTTATGATGATCTTGCAATGTGTATATGGGTATATATCTTGGATGCAGCTGATGAGTATTAGAATCCTTATCTCTTTCACTCAGGCAAAGCATAAGATTCCAACAATTATTAAAAGAAGTGCACAAATAGTTCTCTTGGATTGTTCCACAGATTGTTCATAGAAAAATGAGTTTCTCACACGCAAAAAGTTTTGTATACATGACCACGTGACATGTGTAATGTACATGTCCTCTAATCGATAGTGAGATACCGATTGGTTGATCTAGTCTATCGATAGATTGACTACATCTACCGATGAACTAAATCAATCAATCAATATCTCACTTCCGATTCGAGAGCATGTGTGATGTACATGCTCTGACCTATATACACAAATCACGACTCTTCTTACACTGTTAGAACTCTTGAAACTTGAGTCCTTTGCAGACAAAAGATGATTGATTGAATGAGATTATCTCATAATGGTATCAGCAACTTTACAAAACAGTGCTACCCTCTCCTTGAACAAACTTAAAATGAATCCAACTCTTGGATTTTGTCGATCATGAGTACTAATACGTGAATATTGAACTAAAAGAGTGGAGTGACTAACAGAACTCTTGACCCATGGCCATACTCTGATATCATTTAAAACAGCAAGTACTTTCTATGACCCATACATGAACCATTTCACTCTCAAACTTAAACAACTCCTTGTAGGCTGTCACCCCATGGATACATTCATGAAAGTTCATGATTGTTCTTGCATGATGATCAAATGGCACAGAATGACAACAATCATGATCCAACTCCTATTGTCAAAAGGGATTAACCTGACCTACACATAAAGATCTCCACTAGCTTCCAACTTTAAACATCCAAAGAAAACCTTTCTGACCACCATGGAGATCACAATGACTTGAACCAGATCACCACCGGTTAATTCTTTTTTTTTTAATCCACTGTGGAGAAAAATAAAAGTTGGTCAGTTGGTGATGCCAAGCTTTCCTTGTTCCCCATGACAAGGAATCCCAGCTAAGAAATCAAAGAAGCAAAGATAAAAGCAGAAACAAAGGTAGAAAGCATCTCTGCAAAGCCATTCTCTTTGCCAAATCAATGAACAAATTAGCAATATCACAGCTCTCCTCTTTAGCTTTACTCATATTCTCAGCATGCTAGCTGGGCTTCCTTCTTTTCATATCAAAGAAGCGATATAGCACTCACTCAATTTAAGAAGACTCCTCTCTTCTCCAACTGTCACCCTAATCCCTCACTTCTTGCAACCATGATCGTCTCGAGGGGCGGCGGAGTTCTCGTCTGCCTCCTGATCTTGGCCTTGGACATAGTTGCTGGTGTTCTAGGAATAGAAGCTGAGATAGCTCAAAACAAGGCAATTAACCATTAATTGTTGTAGAGTTAAGATGATCTTGATCTCAAAGCTTGGTTTCTAACTTGAGTGTTCTGTTTGTAGGGAAAACACTTCAGGGCCTTCTTCATTGAGTGCAAGGAGCCAATTCATGAGGCTTACAGACTTGGCCTTGCAGCAGCCATTCTCTTAGGATTGGCCCATGCAGTGGCCACCTTGCTTGGTGGCTGCACCTGTATTTGTTCCAAGGGGGAGTTTGATAGGTCTTCAGCCAACAGGCAAATGGCAGCAGGCACCTTGATCATCTCATGGTAATTACTACTTCTAAAGTTTGACAAAATTCATGATGGATATGATCAGGATCATTTAATTGGTTCAAAAACTAACTGTTCGCATGCATGGATATGATCAGGATCATCTTTGCAGTGGCGGGCACCATGCTAATTGTAGGAGCACTGTCTAACGCAAGGTCCAGTGCTTCTTGTCAGCTGGCTCACCGTCATTTCTTGTCTATTGGAGGCATCTTGTGCTTTGTTCATGCTCTGTTTTGTGTGGCATACTACGTTTCAGCCTCGGCGGCCATACTGGAAGCACGGATGATGATGAATCGCAGGGAAGTTCCAACCCACACTGCTACAAGAGGACAGGCTTGATGCATCCCACTACCCCTTATCTAAACTATTGTTCATGGATTCTATATATCCTTGCATCCTGTAGTAAATTTGTTACTAAAAAAAAGGAAATCATCTCCTGCGTGTTTGATTCATTACGACTTTGTTGTAATTTTAAGTAATTTAGTATTTTGTCGTCTATTTCTATTACTATAAATGGAAATTTCTTGAGAATATTACATAAAAGCTGACCAAATGATGAGTTTTTAGAACGTAACATGCCCAATCTCAGCCCAACCCGCGTTTCATCAGGCCCCGGCCCATAGTTACATAAAAACAAGGCCTTTTCGTTGCGGACGGGCCTGGATCCATTGCCAAAACTCTGTGACTAATTTATCGACCAAGGCCGATCCATGGATAAGATTAGTTTCGTCCAGCCCAAAACTTATCTGCTTGAGTGTGCTCGGCTCTTCAAACCTCTTGTTTAGATTCGAGGGATCGTCAAGATTTGAGGAACTAATATAAAATTTCATAAGATTCTTTAACTTTTTTTTTTTTTCATATAGAAGTTCCTTTTGTGACATTTATCGGATCCAAGCTTGGATAGGTGGATCTCCTTTTGTGACATTTCGGATCCAAGCCTGGATAGTTGGATCTACATAAAACACGGTGACATGGGCCGCGTGAGCAACTAACTAATAAGACAAACAGAATCCAAATAAAGTCATCTACTCGAATCTTACCTCCAAACTAAAACGGAACAAAACATCCGCATCCAACCGTCCACTCCATTCTAGATCAACAGCGAACAGATTGCAATCCGTGTGCTCTCTTCTCATTGGCTGGGGCAAGACCCATCTCCTCCACCGCCTCTGCATCTATAAATAACTCCCATGGATGGGAACCCGAACGCAACACCTGCGCCTTTGTACGCCGAAAACCCTTCCTTTCTCGATCGCTCTCACGAACCCTAGAGGAGGTCTTGTTGGTCGGCCATGGCTGGGAGGGGCAAGGCAATAGGGTCGGGCGCGGCGAAGAAGTCGACGTCTCGGAGTAGCAAGGCGGGGCTTCAGTTCCCCGTGGGGAGGATCGCGAGGTTCCTAAAGGCTGGGAAGTATGCTGAGCGAGTTGGGGCCGGTGCTCCGGTGTACCTTGCGGCTGTTCTAGAGTATCTCGCCGCCGAGGTATAGTTGTTTTTATCCTTGGATTTGATCTTTGGGTATTCTTGGGAAGATTTTTCTTTTGGTTCAAATTTGGAATTTGATGGTTTGGGTTGATATGGTCGTCTATTTGATGAATTCTTGCAAAAGATGTCTTCTTTTTTTTGTCAATATGTTCCTTTTTTCCAAAATTTTCGAAACCCTAGTTCTATCGAAATCCAACTATGTGCTTTGTTTTTGGCTTTCAAGTTTATGAACTCTATTCTTGCATGGTTCGTATCCGTGATTTAGATATGTAATTTTCTCTAATTCATTAATTTTCCGTTGATGATATAGATTCTATATATCAATGGTTGTCAAAAGTTCTATTTTGGGGTTATTTTTTGTGATTTTTCTTGTAGTCGGAGCTCTCGTTTCTTAGGTATCTGGAGATCAAATTAGTTCCAAAAATATGCTTTTTTTCAAGTTATAATCCCCTTAAATTACTCCAAAAAAAAACTCACGGATTGCTTGGGATTCGCAACACACCAGGTCCTGGAATTGGCTGGGAATGCGGCAAGGGATAACAAGAAGACCAGGATAGTACCTCGCCACATCCAGCTCGCGGTGAGGAACGACGAGGAGCTGTCGAAACTCCTAGGGGCGGTGACCATCGCCAACGGCGGCGTGATGCCCAACATCCACAACCTCCTCCTCCCCAAGAAGACTGGCTCCGGCTCCTCCAAGTCCGCCGCCGCCGATGATGAGAGCTAGACTTCTCTCTGTCTTCCTTACTGCTTTCCCCTATCTTCTCTTTTCTTAGCTCTTTTTAGCTTGTAGATTAAATAGAGAGATTGATGCTCTAGCTTTCCCTTTGGTAGATGAGTAATTTTATAGAGAGATTTGTTATAGGCCTACAAAAAAAATGTGGTACGGTAATCGATCTCGTATGACAAAATTACTCCTTGTCCCCCAACTCGTTGCCGATCCCTTTGTCCGTTGCTGTCGGTCGCGATCCCACAGTCCATCATTGTATGTCGCAATCTTGTTGCCGTTCCCATTGTTGTTCGTTGCCTCGATCTGACGGAGCTGGAGGTCTCGTCGAACGTTGATATGAGCTTGCCACCTTGATCTGAGTTTGCCGGCCGTCATGATGTCGTCAGGTGAGATCCGCCGCCTATTGTTGTTTCCTTGGTGGATGTCGTGGTCCCCGACTAGCAGAGCACCCATGAGATCAGGGTTGGAGGTCTCGTTGAACGCCAATCCGAGCTTCTCTTTGCCTATTGCTTGAGGTCGTCGTCCTCAACTAACAGAACACCCATGAGCTCTTGCGACTGCGCCTCTCGTATATTTGCCGTATTCGTCAACCAATGGCTCAATTCACTCTGGTGGATTAACTCCAAAAGACCTCACGACCTCTCTTATGTTTAACCTCTAACAAACCCTCTTCTTCGATGATCAACCTCTGCTGAGTTGTTAGCTATCATATCATTATTTCTTTAGAACAAGAGGAAAAGAAGGAAAAAAAAAAAAAATCATGTAGGATAGAAGAAACAAGGGGGACAAATAGAAAGTAATTTTGAAGGTAACTTGTGATTTCATCATCAAGAGCTCAAGTTAATTCTCATTTTCTTTATAAAAAGTAATTTGTCATAATTGTGGATAATAACCAGTAAAATATAGGAAATAAGAGGGGAAAATAGGAAAGTAATTTGTTTCCATGATTTCATCATCGAGAACTTAAGTTACTTTCCATCTATTTTATAAAAAGTAACTTGTCATAATTGTGAATAATAATGGAATAATTGTGACAAGTTACTTTCCATTAGTTTAATTTGACAAATTACTTTTCACTCGTGAAAAGTTACTTTCCACAGTACTAACATTTACAATATGAAAAGTAATTTATAATAAATATGGATAATAATATAATAATTGTGAAAAATAATTGAAGTTAGTTTCCATTAGTTTAATTTGAAAACTAACTCACAAACATTTCACGATTTCATTATTGAGACTCTAGTTACTTTCTACTATATATTTTTCACTAATTTCATTAGTTAATTCGGATCCGCTTAAACAGGTCGATCCATGTCGGCCCCGGACCTCGTCAACTCTGTGAAGTGTGTCATAGTCGAGTCGGCGACATCATCAGGAACTCAAGTTACTTTCCACAATTCTAATTAGCAACTTTCCATAATTCAAGTTGGATATTTTTCCGTATTTTACACCTATTTTTTCAGACATTTTTTCCCATGTTTTTCCAACAATTTTTCCTATTTTCTGACTTTTTTTTGCTATTTTTCTACCGTTTTTTTTTTGTTTTTAGTTTACCTTTTTCTCTCTCCTCTCACCTTTTCTCTTCCTTCACAGCCGACGCCCCCGAGTTCATTCTCCCCAAGACCATTATTTCATCATCGATAACTCAAGTTATTTTCCGCTCATGGTAAGTTACTTTCCGCTCGTGGTAAGTTGCTTTCCACAGTACTAATATTTACAATATAGAAAGTAATTAACTTCTAATAAATGTGGATAGTAATGTAATAATTGTGAAAAATAACTTTAGTTAGTTTCAATTAGTTTAATTTGAAAAGTAACTCACAAACTTTTCACGATTTTATCATTGAGACTCTAGTTATACCCACACCCGAAGTTGTGCCTGGAGACTGCTCAAAATTGTTGACACCCGTTTCCCGGGTTTTGGACCCGTTTCCCACCTTCTTCTTCCTCTGCTTCCTCCTCCTCCTCTCCCTCCTCCTCTTCCTCCTCTTCTTCTTCCTCCTCCTCTTCTTCTTTCTTCCACATGTGCTATACAACTTAAGAACAGTCTTACCAGAGAAGGTATTAATCCGTCATCCATAGCTTGGCAGATCATCTGAACCAGGTTATGCCAGAAATTATTCATAGCATAGAGAACTTTGTACCTTCATAGCTGGGCTACCCTTTTTCTTTTATTTGGCTTTTTAGCCGGCATAAATATGCGGATCCAGACGAGAATAGCGTATATAATTAAGCAACTGAAAAACGACCAGACCACACTTGATTTATGTGGTTAAAGTACCCAGCCATTTCGCGTCAGATGTTACCATGATTTCACTATCATCGACTTCTTTTCCACCATCCAACTGCTACCCACACCCGAAGCTGTGCCTGAAGACTACTCAAAATTGTTGACACCTATTCTGCTTTGATAGGGGTTATGGATCCCCACATTTCAAAAAAACAAGCCTTTCCAATGATAAAAAGGATTCTCATGCCCAAAAAATTCTCATTGTCCTGGAGACTTGGATGCGGTAAAATGGGCAACGTGAAACAGCAGATGAGCATATCTGGCAGAGGACATGGCCACAAGGCACAATTGCCACATTGACCTCTGCACTTAAGCAAACTCGACGTGACCATGCTGTCTTAGCAGCGTCAGATTCTTTCGTTGCGGCATCGGTCTTTTCCTGCAATCAGGAAAAGAGAATCACTGATTAAATCCTGTTTGAAAGGACATGCATCTACTTGCTTATGAGGACAAACAATGCAACAAAGATGACTGAACACAGTATGTGCATATCTCTTCCATCTCCTTCCTGAAAAGGAAAGCAAGCATTTCGGATTCCTCTTCTTCTTCCTCCCCTTCTTCTTCTCCCTTTTTCTTCTTCTTCTTCTTCTTCTTCTTCTTCTTCTCCTCCTCTTCCTTCTCTTCTTCCTCCTCCTCCTCTTTCTCCTCTTCTTCTTCCTCCTCCCCTTCTTCTTCTCCCTTCTTCTTCTCCTCCTCCTCTTCCTCCTCTTCTCCCTCCTCCTCCTCTTCTTCTTCCTCTGCATGCACGCTGACGTCACCAGTTTGCCGTCAAGCCACATGACGCCGTTCGGAGGCTCGGATCACTTTGCTCTGGTCTTATAACTTAATAGTATTAAATTGCAAATCCCAAACTTGGTGGTACCAAAGTACATTTCTGGGAAAATACGTGGTACCGGAATACAAAAATCCCTTTAATATAAAGCTTTATAGGTTGGGCCATGTATAGTCCCCAACAGCGTTTACTGCTCTTTTCCCACACTATGTTCCTTGGAGAACTAAAAAAAAAACGCATTGTCTCGTCTCAGTCCATGAATTCTTTCGATGTTGTCTCTTAAGCGTGCATTTGAGTAGACACCATGCATTCGAGTTCTAAGGAACTTGAGCATTTCTCATATATCTACTAGAATATTTCACTAGATCTTATGAAAAATTAATTTGTCTGAGGATGTTCTTGCATGATGATTTCACAAAGTCATTCCAAAAAGGATTTGAAAGGAAATTGTGTGTTGGCTTTAATTAATTCATAAAAATGCTGAGATCATGAATAATGATCATTCTTCAACTTTCTGTTTTCTTGGATGAAGATTCAAAGAATGAACTAATTTAAGTCTGATTGGTTGGATTGGCACCAAACCAATGAATCAGCTTCTATGTAGATGATGTGCCAATCAGGATATTCAAGAACAGCAAGGACTTGGGAGTGAGGTTCCCCTTCAACCAGCCGATGAAGATCTACTCTAGCCTGTGGAACGCCGACGACTGGGCGACGAGGGGCGGCCTCGAGAAGACCGACTGGAGCAAGGCCCCCTTCGTCGCCTCCTACCGCGGCTTCAACGTCGACAGCTGCGAGGCCTCCACCGAGGCCAAGTTCTGCGCCACCCAGGGCATGCGCTGGTGGGACCAAAAAGAGTTCCAGGACCTCGACGGAATGCAGTACCGCCGGCTCAACTGGGTCCGTCCGAAGTACACCATCTACAACTACTACACCGATCGGTCCCGGTCCCCCGCCATGTTGGGATCTTGGATGTACCGATGGTACCCAAGTTCTAGATCGTCGGTATGACGGAGAAAGACAAGACAGAGAAAGCAAACCACACAAAACACCAAGATTTACGTGGAAAACCTTTCAGCAAATCACTGAGAAGGAAAAACCACGGGGCGGAGGAGGATCTCACTATGAAAGAAGGGAATTACAAGGGTTCTTCTAGAGGAGAACAAGACCTCTCTCTCTAGGGTTTCATGCAACAAGAAGATGACCTAAAAAGATCATAAAACCCCTATTTATATGGCCCAAGTTAATTAGGAACGGATTAAATCTCAACCGTCCAAAAACTAATCTGCCATTTTAGGATCGATCCGAAGATGCCTTGGATCGATCCAATCCCAACTGACCATACTCACGGTCGATCTGATTGTCGACTGTGGATGGCTCGCTGTCGACCGTGGACTTCTCGCGGTCGACCGTGGAACTATGCAGCTTTACTTGAAGGCACGACGGTCGATCCTTGTATCGTCCATGCAAAGCTTTTCCCATGACAGAAAGCAACGGTCGATGTAGCGGTCGATGTTGCGGTCGACCGTGGCTATCGTAGTGAGTGACGGTCGATCCGGCGGTCGATGTCACGGTCGACTGTCTGTATGCTTCAAGTCAAAATTGTTCCAATTCTTCACAGCTCCTCCTCTTCTCCTCTTGTGTCGCATCCAATTGTTCCCACACAACTGGATTCCGTTTGTTGAGGTCTCATGAGGAGAGAAACCCCAACAAACTCCCCCTTCTCGACTCAGGAGGACTCCATTCCGGCTATGTTTCTACATAGCTGGAGCTTTTCCTTCGGGAGGACTTTAGTCATCATATTCGACGGGTTACTGTCTGTATGAATCTTCTGAATCTGAAACTGCTTCTCTTCAAATGCAATTCTGATCCAATGATACTGGACATCAATATGCTTGGACCTCGAATGAAAACTTGAATTCTTCGACAGATGGATGGCACTTTGACTATCACAATGCACTGTGTAGTCCTCATGTTGCAATCCAAGTTCCAAAGTGAACTTCTTCATCCATAGCATCTCCTTGCAGGCTTCAGTTGCAGCTATAAATTCTGCTTCAGTAGTTGATAGGGCAACGCACTTTTGTAATCTTGACTGCCATGAGACTGCTCCCCTGGCAAATGTGACCAAGTAGCCTGATATAGACTTCCTTACATCCACATCTCCGGCCATGTCTGCATCTGTATACCCTTCCAACACTAGATTCCCATTCCCAAAACATAAAGCAAGTTTTGAGGTTCCACGTAGATACCTGAGTATCCACTTGACAGCTTCCCAATGTTCTCGTCCTGGGTTTGAAGACCCGTCCCTCCATTCCTGTGGCTCGTGTTGACCATCAGGGGTAATTTGGGAAATTACGCCTCGTGGGTCGTTTCACACTGGGTGTGCACACACAGACCTTGGTTGATGCTTGTGTTTGTCTAGAAAGGTTAGGTGGACCCGGGGTCGGGAGTTCTGGGCTTGGGCCTGAGTCTCAGCCCAGGGTTGTCGTTCTAGGCAAGGAAGATCGATCTACATGGCAATGGAGATCGATCTCTCTGTGCATGGAGGTTGCCGTTCTGGGCAAAGGAGATCGATCTTCATGGCATGGAGATCGATCTCTCTGTGCCTGGAAGTCGTTGGCGGTGGCTTTCGAAGGACGGCCACGTCGATGGCCGTCGCTTCCCCTGTCAGGGGAGGGAAGACTTTTCCTCCCCTCCCCCAGCTTTTCCCCGCCCTCTCCGGCTTTCCCCGGCCTTATCCCCTTCTTCCCTTCTTCTTTCCTTTCTCTTCTTCTTCCTTCTTCTCCCCCGAGCTCTGTTTCTTTCCCTTGGCCGGCTGAGCTTTTCTTCGCCGTTCTTCCTCCTCCGGCCACCTTTCCTGGAGCTTGAAGGCTCGTTGGGTTCGTGGCGAGGCGAGGAAGGTCCTAGGCTAGGCCTTGTAGATCGAAGCTGCGTTGTAGAGGTAGGGTTCTTCCTCTAAGACTCCGGTTGATTTATGGGTTTGAAATCCGGTTTTGATTTCGATAGATCTCCTTGTGGAGTTGGTGTTTTTCGGTTTTGAAGCCATGAGTTGCTTCGTGGCACTGAGAGCTACCAGCCCACCTAGTTTGGTGAGGTATGGTGGAGGTTTCCGGCTGTATCCCTCGCCGTCCGGCCGCCGGAGAACCCAATAAAGAGCGATCTCCCTGGGAGAGAGATCGATCTTGTTTGGGGTGGTACGCCCCGCCCGAGCGAGAGCGATCTCCCTGGGAGGGAGATCGATCTCGTGGTGGGTGGCGTCGGTACGTCAAGGGTCACATACAAGATCGATCTTCATATGGGTGGAGATCGATCTCGTTGGGGTGACCAGGACGGGTGCTTCTAGCCTCGAGGAAGATCGATCTCGCTGCTATAGGAGATCGATCTCCTTCGGTGCAGAGAGGGTTTTTACTTGCTTTAAGTGTTGTTTTGCCCGCGGGGCTTCGCATGCAAGTGGGTTTTACGGTTTTTGTCCTGTTATGGATCATGCATGAATGCTTATCGCTTTGTGGTTGAACCGAGAGGGTGATGCCTCTCGGGGTGTGTAGAATAAATGGGCTGACAGTATGCCCTTACCACTTTGTGGTGAACCGAGGGAGTCATGACCCTCGGGAGTGTTTAGTATAAATGGGCCGAAGGTGTGCCTTTGCCGTGTTGGTTGTTTACAGCTTTATCATATTTATCCTGCCTTGTTTTCCTGTGCATTAGGCATGCTAGGGTAGGTTGGTTTTGTGTTGACTCTGCTGCTTGGAGTACCGAGTGATGGTAGTCTTAACCTCGGTTGTTCCGCTAAGTGCGGAGATCCCGCTTGGAGAAGGGTGTCGTACTGGTTGCGTCGTGTCCACCCTGCGTCAGGGTTTATCTTATCGGAGTGGGCCACCCCTGAGCAGTGGCGTTGTCGGAGATACGCACCTAGGACAGGAACCCTTCGGGTTATTGACGGGGTTTATGGGATCTTTGGCAAGCCTCGGTACTTGGCATCAGAGTGTGTCCGGTTGCTTTACCCTTGTTTGTGGGAGTTGTAGAGTAGGACCCTGCTGAGTTGTTGCTCATGCCTACCTGGACTGTGTTTGTTGCAGGTGCAGGTGGCCGCTCTGTCCCAGTGTTGCCCCCTCGGTCGTCCCGTGGCAGCGCGCCAGCTCCTGACTATGTCTGAGGGTCAGGATGGTTTCGTTTGCGCCTTTGCGGAGACCCCAGTGGGTGTTGTTCTTTTGTGGACATTTGCCCTTGTTCTCTCCTTTTGTAGAACTGTTGTTCTAGAACCCCTGTACTCTATTATATGTATTTTTATAATAGATGTTGTTGTAGTTGTTGTTAAGCTTGCTTCCGCCCTTTCTCTGTGCTGATCAGTTGTTTCCGCCAGCTGATCTGTTTAGCCTCAACTATTTTCGCCAGTTGAGGCTAGTAGATGTAGGTTTTCCCACCCTCGTGTCCCGGCCCGGTCTGGGTTCTGCGGGTCGGGGCGCGACATGAATTGTGGGAGGAGTTAGAGATATAGGTTTACTTATCTCTATGGTAGTCTGAGATGTTTGTTCTTTCAACTTCCCACTGCTCTCCACATGCTGATCTTCTACAAAGATAACATCTCGACTTCTTATGATCTTCCTTGCCTCTGGATTCCATAATCTGTAACCGAACTCATCTTCTCCATAACCTAAGAAAATGCATTGATTTGCCTTCAGGTCAAGTTTGCTTCTTTTTTCCTTTGGAACATGAACTGAGGCCTTGCATCCAAAGACTATGAGATGGTTGTAGGAGATCTTCTTCTTGGTCCAGACTTGCTCTGGGATACCGCCATCCAAAGGGATTGAAGGGGATCTGTTGATCAGATAACACGTTGTTCAACTGCTTCACCCCAGAATTTCTTAGGTAACTTTGACATGGACAATAAGGCTCTAGTCTTCTCCATGTTTGTCCGATTCATCCTCTGACACTCCGTTTTGCTGAGGAGTACCATGTATAGTTTTTTGATGTTTAATACCATGCTTCTTACAATATTCCTTGAACAAATCTGAAGTATACTCTCCCCCATTATCGGTACGCAAACATAGCAGTCGTTTTCCAGTTTCACGTTCTACTCTAGAATGAAAATTCTGAACAGACTGAAAAACTTCAGATTTATACATGATCACATCGAGCCATACCTTCCTTGACGCATCATCTATGAAGGTGACAAAATATCTCTTGCCTCCTAATGATTCCACCTCCATCGGTCCGCAGACATCTGAGTGCACCAACTCCAACAGTCTTCTCTTGTTCTCAGCAGGTCTTCTGGTGAACGATATCCTATGTTGTTTTCCAAACATACAGTCATCGCAAGGCTTCAAGGGAGCACCTCTGATGTTAGGTAAGATTTCCTTCTTCACCAGAATTTTCAGTCCTTTCTCACTTATGTGGCCGAGCCTCCTATGCCACAGTAGAGAGGTGTCTTCAGGTTCCACTGATATTAATGCTGAGTTGGTATGCGTCGTAAGTGTTGTTTTGTAGAGAGAACAACACTTCTTTTCACTTACAACTACAAGAGATCCTTTGATGAGTTTCCACATACCTCTACCAAAACTTGATGTAAAGCCTTCATCATCCAAACATCCAGGTGATATGAGATTCAACTTGAGATCTGAAATATGACGAACATCCTGCAGAAGAATCTTCATCCCAGTATTGGTCTTCACACTGATGTCGCCTCTACCAATGATCTGAGAAGTGACACCGTTACCCATCTTTACTGCTCCATAATCACCTGACTTGTAGGAGGTAAAGAGGTGTTGATGCGGTGTGGCATGGAAGGATGCCCCCGTATCAATGATCCAATCTGAGTGAGGAGGAGAGGTGACGTTGATGCAGCCATCCTTACAGCATCCCACAACTGTAACATCACTGTCAAGATGCACGACAGTAGAGTTATTGGCTCCCCCTTCTTCCTTTGTCTTTCCTTCTTGCTGATCTCTCTTGAGTTTCCTACAGTCTCTCTTGAAGTGCTCTTTCTTGTTGCAATAATAGCACTGCACATCCTTCCTGGTTCTTGATTTGCTTCTGCACTTGTACCCGCTGCTATGATCTCTGCTTCTTCCTCTGCCTCTGTCAGATGAGAAACGATCATCAGACTGTTTCTTCTCCACCAAATAAGCTTCAGAAACTGTCTCTTCTGAGGTCTTCTTCCTCATGGCGTGAGATAGGAGGGCTCATGTAACCTCCTCTATATCCAGGGTCTCCTTCCCATAGAGTAGGGTAGTCACCAGATGTTCATATGAAGAAGGTAAGGAAGCTAGTAGAAGAAGTGTCTTATCTTCATCCTCGAGCTTGACTTCCAAGTTCGGTAGTTGTGCAACGATCTTGTTGAAGGTATTGAGATGCTCCAACAGATCTGCTCCCTCCTTCATCCGCAGGGTGTACAACTGCTTCTTCACAAATAATTTGTTTGTCAAGGACTTGGTCATGAATAGACTCTCCAGCTTCAACCATAACTTTGGTGCAGTCTTCTCACTAACCACGTTATACATAACCTCGTTTGCTAAACAGCATCTGATGGTGCTCCACGCCTTCAGATCCATCTCCTGCCAGTCTTCATCTGACATGGTGTCCGGCTTTGATCCCTTCAAGGCTTTGTAGGTGCCCTGTTGGATTAGGATATCTTGTACCCTTTCTTGCCACAGGCCGAAATTAATCTTCCCGTCGAACTTCTCGATGTCGAACTTCCCCGCCATTGCCGGAACCTCGCTCTGATACCACTTGTTGGGATCTTAGATGTACCGATGGTACCCAAATTCTAGATAGTCGGTATGACGGAGAAAGACAAGACAGAGAAAGCAAACTACATAAAACACCAAGATTTACGTGGAAAACCTTTCAGCAAATCACTGAGAAGGAAAAACCACGGGGCGGAGGAGGATCTCACTATGAAAGAAGGGAATTACAAGGGTTCTTCTAGAGGAGAACAAGACCTCTCTCTCTAGGGTTTCATGCAACAAGAAGATGACCTAAAAAGATCATAAAACCCCTATTTATATGGCCCAAGTTAATTAGGAACGGATTAAATCTCAACTGTCCAAAAACTAATTTGCCGTTTTAGGATCGATCCGAAGATGCCTTGGATCGATCCAATCCCAACTGACCATACTCACGGTCGATCTGACGGTCGACCGTGGATGGCTCGCGATCGACCGTGGACTTCTCGCGGTCGACCGTGGAACTATGCAGCTTTACTTGAAGGCACGACGGTCGATCCTTGTATCGACCCTGCAAAGCTTTTCCCATGACAGAAAACAACGGTCGATGCAGCGGTCAATGTTGCGGTCGACCGTGGCTATCGTAGTGAGTGACGGTCGATCCGGCGGTCGATGTCACGGTCGACCGTCCGTATGCTTCAAGTCAAAATTGTTCCAATTCTTCACAGCTCCTCTTCTTCTCCTCTTGTGCCGCATCCAGTTGTTCCCACACAACTGGATTCCGTTTATTGAGGTCTCATGAGGAGAGAAACTCCAACACACCATGCCGCCGGAGTGCCGGAGGGACCGTGATGTGTGATATATATTAATTGCAGCACCACCATTCTCACCAATAATGTAGCTCACCATGCATGTATGTATGCATGAGCCTTGTGTCATGTTTTCTTATCTTGTTGGATTACTACATAGTTGTGATGGATTGGATGCCTTATGGGGACGTAAGCAATGCTTTACTATGAATTATATGAAACGCCATTGTGTTCTTTTATTATGTTTCAGTGAATTCCATCCATTTATCTTGATCATAAGTTCTTGCACAAGTGTCAACTCTAGCTCAACAGTCCCCCGTGTGAATCAACACATATTTACATACATATATGTTCCTTGATTCTTTTGATTGCTTGAAGTTGAATCATTCTAAGCATTTTTAAGCAGTTGCCAATCTTGTGAAATGAGATCCTAGAACATGAAACCGTGACATCTAGCCCGGAAAGATTCATCCTACAGGTTTTAAAACTAATGGTGTGTCACTTTAAGATTAGCTATGGCTTTTTGGCATCTCGCATCTGTGTGACGAGAATAAATCTCGGCACCAATCAATCACACTGGGTTCTGGCCAAAAAGATCCTCCATTAAACAAGTTCATAGCAAGGCAGAGTCATATGCTCTCTCTCTCTCTCTCTCTCTCTCTCTCTCTCTCTCTCTCTGCACATTACACATATCTTGACTTGACACTGATGAGCTTGAGATGACCAATATTTCCAATCACTCATACGAGCATATATATACAAAATAACTCTGACAATCTTATGATTAACACATCGAGTTTTTTTAGGAAAAACAACTATATAAAAACAACCATGCATGCGAAATTACTGAAATATCCTTCAATTTTTAGAGTATCTTAGCAACTTTGCCCTAAAAAACAGTATGAAAAGAAACAAGTGGATATTGTAGTCACTTTAAGAATATTAGGGCAGTGCTCGGTCAAATTACTCAAAGAATATATGCAATAAAAGATATTTTGAAAAGTATATATAAATATATCTATTCAATTTATGATTTTATAAGAGTATATGTATGCAAAGTAGGAATGGCAATGGGCAGGATTACCCGCCCCCCATCCTACTTAATCACCCTGACCCCGCTCGCCTTGATAACGAAGGCACCCCGAACTCGACCCTGTTTCAAAATTTTGAATGCAAAAAACAAATTCATGACTTTAAGTTAAAATAACAACTCAAATAAAATTAAAACTGTGTTGTTTTTGTCTGTTCCGCGGTCATCCAATATTGTGACTGATCACATTGCCAAAAGATGTAAAGTCATTTATACACTAGTTTTGTATGGCACAAAGAGGATGGGGATGAGGCCCTAGCCGATTTGATGTAAATGATTATTAGCCAACTGGCTCAGTCCATCGAAAAAAAAACTTAAATAAAATTGAATTGAAGATATGGAGGTAGATTAGATTATATAAGCCAATAGATGCATTAAATAAGAATAATTGGATTAGAATTTTTTGAGAAATAATTAGATATAATAAAAATATATAACTAAAATCAACATCATACAGGGCGGGGTGAGACAGGGGTGTCTTTCCCCGATCCCCATCGGGTTTCTAACCACTCCCCCGACCTTACCACAACCCCGATTAAGGAGTTTACAAACTCCTTATAAAGAAAGTTGCCATGAATAAAGAAAGTTGCCATGAATAAAAGGAGTTTACAAACTGGCCTGTAAATTAGGCCTGTTTCTGCTCAATCTTGAGTATCATGCATTTGACAAAACTAATTGTTCGATTCATATAAACCATATAAAAGCAAGCAAGCTTCATTATATAATTAACGACTTCACTTTTATTTATTACATGGCATAATTAATTATTCGCAAAAATAAACCAAATAACTTGGACAGATCTTCTTTTATGACGACACACACGGAGGTATGTCTCATGAAGAAGAAATTATTATACATTATTATAAAGATAGGTCTTCATCATCAAATAATGAACCCCGCCGATCGAAAGAGTGAAGAATGACCACTTTTATTGTAACTAGCAAGCACAATCACTACTTGAAAGATCGATCCATCATGCATCTCCTTCCACCTGGCTATATGTACTCGAGCTAGTAGCGGGAAGAGAGATCTAGCTCTCACTAGCTATATATAAGCTAGCAGCTAGTGGGAAGCAGGAGGAGGAGAGGAAGAACCATTGGGGTGATAGTAAGCGTACATGGTATAGTAGGTCTGCAACAGTGTCATGACGAGCAGGACAAATGTAGCAAATGTAGCGAGAAGCCACAAGGGCCTCCATGGGCTACTATCGAAGTATATGTGCCTCAGAGAAGCCATCCATCTACGGCACGGCTGCTCCTAGTAAGCATTCACACTCTTCTTCACACCAATCAGTGCGCTCGACCGATCTATGGTGACTTCCGTGGCGAGACGATTGAAGAGCTTTGCCACGGCCTCGTCTCTCCCTATCACGTTGTCGATGATCTTGGCCTCGAGCAGCAGGCCGACGTCCTCGGCCGTGTCGATGATCAGGTCCATGAAGGCCACGTAGGAGGAGACCTCGCTGCCGACGCAGTCGTGAAGGTGCTCAAAGGCGATGACGTTGAGGAACAGGAACTCGGTGGCGTCGTCGATGATGATGTGCGGGAGGCGGAGGATGCCGCCCTGGAAGCTGATGTCCCGGAGGCTGCCGGTGGAGCTCCCCATGAACCTGATCCCGGCCTCCTGTAGCTTGGTCGCCGGTCGCATGTGCTCATCTCTCCCAGGTTGTGCTGCACCGCGCGCGGAGTAAGCTGGCGAAGCTCAAAGGCTCGAAGAACTCGTCCTTGAGCTTTTTGGCGAAGCTCGGGATATGGTATATGGTCTGCTTGCTCCAGTGCTGCTTCTCCTTGTTCGGGTCCAGCAACTCCGCTTCCTCGTCGATCTCCACCACCCAGTTGATCTTCTCTCCACTGCTGCTACTGGACTCCTCCATGCCGAGCCCCAGAGGTATAATATATATATATAATAGCTTGAATTAAGCAGTGTGGATCAAGGAGGTATATAGCTGTCTTCTCCGTCTCTTTTTTTCTCTTTCTTGTCCACCGATATGGTCGTTGGGGACCTTGTTTTGGAGTCTGGCCATTGAGACACGGCGAAGCTCTTGTCCCTCTTCCATCCGGAGCTCTGTCAGCGGATCCAGAGCTTTCATCCACACCGAGAGACTCAGGATCGGGCCGTTTGGATGTTCTCTAGCGATGGCGCCATCTCTTCCTCATCACTTTTCCACTGGCTTTCTAGCAGAGAGAGCCCGGAGTGGGCGGGGGAGGACAACTGTGCAAGATGGCAGAATTTCTGGAAGATCCCAGCTGGCCCTAGAGTGAAGTTCTTCCTCTGGAAGCTTTTCCATGGTAAAATCCTCTCAGCTGAGGCTTTGTGGCGTTGGGGGTGCCTTGGCGACCCAACCTGCCTGAGGTGTAAAGCCGCGCGAGAGGATCCGGTCCACATCTTCTTCAGCTGTAGCTTTGCGCAAGAAGTCTGGAGTCGCTTCGCATCAGGCTCGCAGCCCCCTTCTTCCTTCTGGGACTGCTGGCTACTCTTCTCAAAATCTGCCCGTGCCGGTGTTGAGGAAAGGAAGTCGAAGGTAGCTTTTACACTCTGGTGGCTATGGAAGGAGAGAAATGCCATGGTCTTCAATAATCAGATGCTCCATCCTTCTCAGCTCTCGAGCGTCATCTATCGACAAGTTAGAGAGTTCCGTTCTTCCCGTCCCCAACCTCCCTCTACCTCTCGCCCTGCAAACTCTGCTCCTGTCCTTAGAACCGATGCAGCCTTTTCTCCTGGTGTTGCTAGGTTGGCTGCAATTCTTTTCTCCTTTGGCATGGAAGCTTGGAGATGGAGCTCCTGCCACGCTGCCTCTTCAGTTGTGGAAGGAGAGCTTTTAGCTATTTTGGGGGGTCTTTCGGAAGCTAAGCGGAAAGGGATCTTGGATCTGATGGTTGAATCTGATTCTAAGTTGGCCGTCAACTTTATTTCCGGCAGGAGTGCTTGGCCTCGGGACCTTCTTAGGATCCTTCGTCCGATTTGGACTCTTACCTCTTCCTTCTCTCGTGTCTTGTTTGTTCTTATCCCTCGCGAGTTCAACGCGGAGACGGATAGCCTCGCTGGCTCTGCCCGGGTTGGCCCGCTCGGTCCCCCTCTTGTGGTCATGTAATCTCCTCTTTCATCCCTAGCCAGTCTGGCTTATCTAATCAAAAAAAAGCTGTATATATAGCTAGTCGTATGTCTGATCCTTTGGTATGGATAACTGCATGTATACATATTTATAGAAAGCCGAATGTAATCTATGGAGCTGTCGCTCGCTTTAAGCAAAGGTGATCGATACTTGGACAGGAGGTATATATTTCTCCAGGCTTTTTATCAGGCTTGGAGGATACATGATCTGCTTTGCTCCAAAAGCATGGGAGGAAGAATAAATCTCTTATTATACTATACGTGCAGGTGCAGCATCATTGGAAGCGATGACAGATCAGGAAGCATGCATGCATGTGAGCATGAACCTTATTCGTTCTCATGTACGTACGAAACTAAAGCCTGTGCCAGGCCGAGTTAAAGTAGCCCTAGCCAGATATGATCAAATCAAATGCTGCATGTAATTGTATGCATGCATGGACCGAACCCATTCTCGCCTGTTGATGTCATCTTCTATTTGGCCCACTCAAGCTAGCTTAATTAGTTCTCTGCACCTAGAGCTTGGCGGCAAGAATATAAATAGGTCGGACCGCTGCGTGGGCTTGGACCGTATGTGTAATGTGTTGAGATGTGGACATTCTTCAACTTTCTGTTTTCTTGGATGAAGATTCAAAGAATGAACTAATTTAAGTCTGATTGGTTGGATTGGCACCAAACCAATGAATCAACTTCTATGTAGATGATGTGCCAATCAGGATATTCAAGAACAGCAAGGACTTGGGAGTGAGATTCCCCTTCAACCAGCAAATGAAGATCTACTCCAGCCTGTGGAACGCCGACAACTGGGCGACGAGGGGTGGCCTCGAGAAGACCGACTGGAGCAAGGCCCCCTTCGTCGCCTCCTACCGCGGCTTCCACGTCGACGGCTGCGAGGCCTCCACCGAGGCCAAGTTCTGCGCCACCCAGGGCATGCGCTGGTGGGACCAGAAAGAGTTCCAGGACCTCGACGGAATGCAGTACCGCCGGCTCAACTGGGTCCGCCAGAAGTACACCATCTACAATTACTGTACCGATCGGTCCCGGTCCCCCACCATGCCGCCGGAGTGCCGGAGGGACCGTGATGTGTGATATATATTAATTGCACCACCATTCTCACCATTAATGTAGCTCACCATGCATGTATGCATGCATGAGCTTGTATTATGTTTTCTTATCTTGTTGGATTACTACATAGTTGTGATGGATTGGATGCCTTATGGGGGATGTAAGCAATGCTTTACTATGAATTATATGAAACGCCATTGTGTTCTTTTATTATGTTTCTGTGAATTCCATCCATTTATCTTGATCATAAGTTCTTGCACAAGTGTCAACTCTAGCTCAACAGTCCCCCATGTGAATCAACACATATTTGCATCCATATATGTTCCTTGATTCTTTTGATTGCTTGAAGTTGAATCATTCATTCTAAGCAGCTGCCAATCTTTTAGCAGGGCTTTCTTGTCTTTCTTCTTCTTTTTTATTTGTTTCTATCTATCACCAAATAAGCATAAAAACAGGTGTAATCTATATATGGAGAATGGTGTTTTTTTCTTTTCTTTTCTTCCCTTTCCTGATGAGTTAAACGGAAGCTACAACCCAGCATAAGCTGCATGGAGATCGAATGGGGTTATATGGAGCTGGGGCATCAAATTAAGAAAAGAGAAATGAGATCCAAGAACATGAAACCGTGACATCTAGCCGGAAACATTCATCCTAGAGGTTTTAAAACTAATGGTGTGTCACTAAGGTTAGCTATGGCTTCTTGGCATCTCACATCTCTGTGACGATAATAGAATGAATTTTGGCACCAATCAATCACACTGGGTTCTGACCAAAAAGATCCTCCATTAAACAAGTTCATAGCAAGGCAGAGTCATATGCTCTCTCTCTCTCTCTCTCTCTCTCTCTCTCTCTCTCTCTCTGCACATTACACTTACACATATCTTGACTTGACAGTGATGAGCTTGAGATAACCAATATTTCCAATCACTCATATGAGCATATATATACAAAATAACTCTGATAATCTTATGATTAGCACATTGAGTTTTTAGGAAAAACAACTATATAAAAACAACCATGCATGCGAAATTACTGAAA
>OY986972.1:23891375-23942557 GCA_963920575.1 Narthecium ossifragum
TTGGTCAACAAACTAACTCGTGTTGAACAAACAATTGATAAACTTGTCACTAAACTTGGTGAACTAATCCCTACTCTTCATTTGGCTAAAGATAAAGCAGTCAAACTGCATACAAAACCTTCTGTGAAACCTAATGTTGACATTTCGAATTTTAAATTAGGAAAAGAGTTAACTGAAGAAGTAATAGATTCTCTCAGTAAACAATTAACTCAAGCTAAATTACAAGTTCTTAATACTGTGACTGACAATCCGATTGAGCATACTGATTCTGAGTTAATATCTCTAGAAACTGAACAAGCAGTTTCAAACTGTTAGATAAAATTGAACACCGACCTCGTAATTTAGAAAAATTCTATTATAAACGACCTTCTCCTATTGACCTCTTATTTGAAGAAAATGATACTTTTTTACAACAAGATTATTCGGGCCGTAATATCTATGAATGGAATATTGATGGTATGAGTGATCATCAAATTCTGAATATGGCACATCGTATGATGATGTATGCTACTATCTGCCGTAATAATAACAATACTGATCAGCAAGTTGCGGCCTTCCTTACTTGCGGATTTACTGGAAGTTTAAAAGGCTGGTGGGATAATTATCTCCAATTAGATCAGCGCACCGAAATTCTTAGTGCCGTTAAACTTGAGAATAGCCAGCAACAGGCTGATGCCGTTTACACTCTTGTTTTAACCATTCTGGACCATTTTACTGGTAATATTACTGGCCAGGGGGAACGAATACGCACTTTATTACAAAATATGCGCTGTCCGACTCTTACTCATTTCCGCTGGTATAAAGATGTTTTTCTTACTAGAGTTATGCAACTCACTGATGCAAAATAGCAGTCATTGGAAGTCTAAATTTATAGACGGATTACCTAATCTTTTTGCTGAACGTGTTAGAAATTATATGCGTGAAACAAAATGGTGGTGTTATACCCTTTGATGCCTGCACTTATGGTGCTTTAGTAAATGCTTGCATTCATGAAGGTTTGAGTCTTTGCAATGATATTAAACTCAAACATCAATTAAAAGCTCATAAGCTTACCGAAAGAAAAACAGCTAGGAGAATTCTGTGAACAATTTGCATTTGATGAGCCTCGGAAAATCAAGCCGCCTAAGGAAATAGCTGAGAGGAATAGAAAACCTTTTGTTAAAAGAAAATTTAAGAAAAATACACCACCACCAAAGAATAAGACCCAAAAGCATCCAAAAATTGACGCAAAAGCAAAGCAAAATGTTTTAAATGCGGTAAAATTGGACATTATGCTAATCGTTGCTACACTAAGAAAAAGATTAATGAAATCGAAGATGAAGGATTAAAGAAATCACTCTATAGAAGTTATGCTTAATAATACTGACTCTGAATCCGATGTAGAAACATCTAGTAATACTTCTGAAGACGAGTCTTCCGCTGATGAATCTGCAAAGGATTCTAAGTGTACTCAATGTCAGGACCATACCAAGAAAGACTATTGGAAACAAATAACCGAAATGAATAATCTTTCTATAAATATGATATCTATTACCAAAGAGCTCATCGCTCAATTATTAACTGAAGGAGATATACCTCCTAACTTAAAAACCCAGTTAATTGATCTATGTTTGAAAAATAATCAACAAAAAAATGAAGCTCCTCGAATAGACAATACCTATAGACTCTCTGAAGTCTTAAAAAGACGACAGGAAAAAACTGTTAAATCCTTATCCTTAGCAGAACTTAATAGAGAAGTTAATGACCTTAAAGAAGAAATTAAATTACTTAAAGAACAAAATGAGTATATCTTCTCCTTCATTGGAAGCTAAAGACCTAGATGAATCTTCATCAAAAAAACCTCTTGACACAAATAAACATAATGAACTCGGACAAAGCTCTAGTCCTCCGAATGAGTTCCTTGTTCAATTACTACAGCAAGTTACTACTAAAAAATGGTATGTTGAAATTTCGTTAGTCATTTCTGAACATGAGGTTATTCCAAATCTTATTACCTTAATTGATAGCGGTGCGGACTTAAACTGTATTCGTGAAGGAATTATCCCTTCCAAATTCTTTGAGAAAACCTCTCAAGCTCTTAGCGGGGCTAATGGCAATAAGCTGGAAGTTAATTTCAAACTTCCTAAAGCCTATGTGTGTATTCAGGATACTTGTATCCCGACCTCTTTTGTATTAATAAAAGACCTATCTCAACACTTAATACTAGGAACACCATTTTTGCATAAAATTATGCCACTCGAGAGAGTTGATTCTTCAGGAATAAGTGCTAAATATAAAGGGTCTCCTATTACTTTAACATTTATTACTGAACCCCATACACGAATTCTGAATGAAGTTAAGGATATTCTGCTTAAAGAAAATCAAATCAGTTTTCTAAAAGAAGAAATCTCTTACCTTCAAATTGATCAGCAATTACAGAAATTTGCTACAAAAGATCTTATAGGACGAATAGAGCAACAGTTCCAACAAACAGTTTGTGGAACAGTCCCCAATGCTTTTTGGGACAGAAAGAAACATATTGTGGAAATACCATATGAGGAATCCTTTGATGAACAGGATATCCCAACTAGGGCGCGACCCTGTCAGATGAATCAAGAATACCTTGAGTTATGCAAAAAGGAAATTGCTTCTCTCTTAGAGAAGAATTTAATTAAAAAATCTTACTCCCCATGGAGTTGTACAGCATTCTATGTGAATAATAATGCTGAAAAAGAACGTGGTGTTCCTCGACTGGTCATCAATTATAAGCCCCTTAACAAGGTGCTTAAATGGATACGATATCCTATCCCTAATAAGAGGGATTTGCTCAATAGAATTTACCGAGCAAAAATATTTTCGAAATTTGATTTAAAGTCAGGATATTGGCAAATTCAAATTCATGAAAAAGATCGCTATAAAACAGCGTTCACTGTCCCATTTGGCCATTACGAATGGAATGTAATGCCTTTTGGTTTAAAGAATGCTCCTTCAGAATTTCAAAATATTATGAATGATATTTTTATTCCTTATACGAATTTTATTCTATCCTATATTGATGATGTACTTATCTTTTCTGATAACATTGATCAGCATGTGAAACATTTGGAAACATTTAGACATTTAGCTATTCGAAATGGATTAGTAATATCTGCCCCAAAAATGAAACTCTTTCAAACAGAAATACGATTTTTGGGCCATAATATTGGTAAAGGAACAATTGTCCCTATTGATCGTAGTATAGAATTTGCCTCTAAATTTCCTGATGTTATTACTGATACTAATCAATTACAACGTTTCTTAGGAGCGTTAAATTATGTTTCAAATTACTATAAAGATTGGGCTCAAGATACTGCCATTCTTTATAATCGTTTGAAAAAGAATCCTGCCCCTTGGACTGATGACCATACCAATGCTGTTCGTCTAATTAAGACTAAGGTCATCAATCTGCCTTGTACACATCTGCTTAAGCCAGAGTGTCAAAAGATTGTAGAAACAGACGCCAGTAATATTGGCTATGGAGGAATTCTTAAACAAAAATGTTTGCCTTCTAATAAGGAAGAATTAGTTCGTTATACCTCTGGTAAATGGAACTCTACTCAATTCAATTATTCCACTATTAAGAAAGAAATGCTTTCTATCATTAAATGTCTTTATAAATTTCAGGAGGACATCCTGAATCAGCCGTTCCTCCTTCGTATTGATTGTAGCTCTGCAAAAAGTGTGATTGAAAAAGATATTAAGAATCTCACATCTAAACAAATTTTTGCACGTTGGCAAGCTGAATTGGCTGTGTTTGACTTCACTATTGAATTTATTCCTGGCAAACATAATGTCTTACCTGATTTCCTTACGCGCGAATTTCTTCAGGGTGCTCATGCGCCGGACTGAGCCCCCTCTTTGGGGGCGGTGGAGTCGTGGTGGTAGTAATAGTAATAACCGTGGTCGTGGTGGCCGTGGTCGAATTCGCTATGCTGGAATATCTGGTCAAGGCTATGGCATTGCTGGTCGGGGTTATACCCTGGAAACTGGTCAGACTTCTGACCCCTCTAATACTACTGAATCAGACTTTGGCAATAGCTGGAGAACAATTAGGCGAAGTACTACTTCTAAGGAAATGAATCCTCAGGAGAATAAGCCTAATGAATCTTTTGCTGATGTTACAAAAGAAATTGATCTTGGGATGATTACTAAAGCAGCCTATGAAATCATCCTTTACATAGAACCTGAAGATATGTGCTACTCTGACAATCCAGAGAAATTGCGCCAAAAATATTTGGACAATTCTTATTACCCTACATCTGTTTATCATCCGAGAAAATGGATGGAATCTCTGTTATCTCAGAGAGAAGTCTACTTTGAGCATTTCTTCAAAAATTCTGATGAAAGGAGGCCGCCTACTTATAGTAAGTGCACTATCAAGAATTTCTTGACCCCAAAAGAATGGGGGTTTAGTACTCAGAAACCCATTCCGTTCAAAATTAATCAGGAAAGTTATACTTTCAATTACTGGGATTATAAGCATGCATTTTATACCGCCTTACTATGCGAGAATGAGAATCTCAAGCATACTTGGTTCATCAAAATTTGCCCTGATGTTCTTCGTAAAGAATTCCCAGCATGGATTTATGACTGGTGGCGCAAATATGGCGCCAATTTAGAAATATTGCCCTCACCAATTCTTGCTCTATATGAGAAATGGGTAATTACTCATCCTACTCTTGCTCTAATTAAAGAGGAAAATGTGATCGAAGGAATGTTCCCTCTTTACTTCTTTGCTGAGGCAGAGATTCCCTGGATATGGAAATGGTTCGCCTCTGTGGATATCGATGATCTCTGCAGTCCTTGCCTTATTCGACAGTATCAAATTAAATGGTGGAAAGGTTTGGATACTAACACCAAAATCTCTGAAATTCAGGAGATAATTAAAAGCAACGAAAAGCTATTGTCAGAGAAGAGACGAAGTCTGGAAGCCCCCAAAGAAAAATCAATGATTCGGCTTCAAAAACTATTTGAAAGACAATTTTCACAGGCTACTGAGAATGAAATCATGAAGAAATGTTATGAACATTTAAAGCATCAGTTCACTAGCCATTTCTCTGGCTCTGATAGAATTTCTATTAGTTCTGACGATCCGATGCAGGATGCTCAAGACCCCTACAGTGATCAACCCTACGGTGATCAAGAAGATCTATGGACACAAATTATTTCCCAAGATCTGCCGGGGAAAAAGAAGGATGGTCCTACCACCAGTGGAGCTTCCACTAGCCAAGGATAAGCTTCAGCCAAGGATAAGCTTCATCAGCTGGAGATAAGATTTATCTCCACTATCTAAAGCTAAAGTTGAGTCCTACCTCCACTTATAGTGATGTGATGCGAAAGTTGATAAGTTCAGCCACTCATTCGACTGCAACCTACTCAGCACACGTAGTGGCGGGCCTTATTGCTCCACTGAGCCGACAGGATTGAAAGAGAAATATTCTCTCAATAATGTAACTTTGCTTAGCCTTGAAGGCTTGTACCTCTATATAAGAGGAAGAACTCGTCTGAGTTCAGTACGCTGGTTCTCATCCACTCTTCTCTTATAACCTATCTTCCCCTTGTAACTACAACCAGTGGAATATATTTGCAGTTAGTAGTAAGTTCTTCGTCTCTCTCTTTGCTTTTTAATTATGTAGAGATATAGTTTGGAAAGATTATCCAAAGACTGGAACTTTCATAGTTCAGTTCTACCTTCTGATCTCGTTCATACAAGATCAGTATCATCGAGCGCTAGCTCTCTGGATAATTGATCTAATCAATATCGCTTTGAATTATTGATAATATATTCAATTTATGATTTTATATGAATATATGTATACAAAATAGGAATGACAACGGCCGCCCCGCATCCTACTGGATCACCCGACCCCCCACCCTGATAATCAAGGCAAACCCCGAACTAAAATCAACGTCTAACAGAGGCGGGGTGGGACAGAAGCGTCTTTCCCCGATCCCTATGGGGTTTCTAACCACTCGCGGGGAGACCTTAGGGTAATTTTATATGCACTACAAAAATTTATAAGTGCATTCATATTTTTCTAAAATCCCTAAAGTGGGGCTCTTCCCCACTCTTCCACCGCCGCTGCCCCTTTCTCCGGACCCATCGCCGTTGCCGCCCGGCCACTGCCCACCCCCTCTCCATCCCCTGTTCTCTCTTCCCTCTCTCGTTCTCTCTCCTCTCCCCCATTCTCTCTTCCCTCCGCTCGCCCTCTCTCTCTCTCGCGGCCGATCGCACCACCGCTGTGGTCGTGGCCGGGAAGAAGGGAGGATGTTTGAGTTGTTGCTGATGCGCCTTCTTCCCCAGCCACGACCACCACGACGGCACGATCGGCCGAGAGGGAGAGAGAGAGAGAGAGGGAGGGAGAGGAGAGAGAACGAGAGAACGGGGGGAGAGAGGGGGGGCCGGGTGGCAACGGCAACGGGGTCCGGAGAAAGGAGCGCCTTCAAACCCCGGCCATGACCACCGCGGCTACGCGATCGGAAGCTAAGGAGAGAGCGAGCGGATCAGAGGGAGGGAGGGAGAGGAGAGAGAAAAGAGAGAAGAGAGAAGAGAGAACGGGGGAGAAAGAGAGAACGGGGGAAAGAGAGGGGGCCGGAGGCCGGGCGGCAACGGCGACAGGGTTCGGAGAAAGGGGCGGCGGCGGCGGGGTCCGGAGAAAGGGGCGGCGGTGGCGGGGTCCGGCGACGGTGGCGGGGTCCGGCGACGGTGGCAAGGTCGGGGTGGAAGAGTGAGGAAGAGAGGGGCGGAGGGTATTATAGTAATTTTTTTTATTTTTATAAGTGCACTTAGAGATCTATATAGTGCATATAACAGCACCGGAGACCTTACATCAACCCCGATTAAGGTCCCTCACAGGACAGAAGGGGATGGGGGTAAATTACCATCCCTGATGCAAAAAGCCCAATGAGCTCGAATTCATGGCTTCGGTGAATGCTAATTAATAATATATATCTCTCTGAGATGTTACCGAGATGAGAGAATGGTGGCATTGGGATTTGGGAAGCATGCGTTCAGCGCCACCCCTCCACGTGCTTTCTTTGTTCAAGAGGCCCTACTCGCTTTGTTTTTTTTTAATTAGTTGAGCCAAATGACTAGGTAACCAAAGAGAAAATAAAACAAGAGTACAAGAAGACCTCATATGTGGGGAACTAACATGTTCGCCCAAACTGAGGTCGCCAAAGCATCAGCCTCGGAATTGAATTCCCGAGGTATATGAACAAACGAGATCTTGCAGAACTGAGAAGCAAGTCGCCAAAGAGAAAGCATGAGATCGCGAAGTGTTTGAGGCCACGCGAACTTGCCAGTAACATATTCAACACCGAGCAGAGAATCAGACTCGAGCACGATGGAAGACACCCCTCGCCTCCGAGCTTCCTGAAGGCCCCCCTTCATAGCGAGAATCTCGGCTTGCACCACGCAAGACACAGTTCCTCTCGCCGCCCAGGACCAAGTCGGATTGCAACCGTCAGGAAACAAAATTGCAGCAAGCCCTGCATCACTCCCTCTGACCGCGGCATCCGAACGGAGGACCGGCGACGCATCCAAGCAAGCAGGGGGGTGGGAATGAACTCTCGGCAAATGAGAAACAGAAAACTCTCTTGCTTGCCTTGTGATGAGCCTTGCCAGAGTGTCCGGCGCGAGCATTTGATTATCAAAGAATCCTGCGTTGCGATCCTTCCACAGCCACCATAATGTATATCCAACCCATGTTTTGGAATCCGATGAGGTGGATCTCGGGGATGAGCTGAGAAGGTTGAGGCATGCATCAAAAGAATCGGGGATGGCTCGGCCAAAAGAAGTCCTCGCCCAAACCTCTTGGGAGACAGGGCAACTGAAGAAAAGATGAAAAGGGGATTCGATGTCGCCTCTGCACCTCAAGCAAACAGGTTCCAAGGCACGCCCAATGGAGTGAAGAAAGCTGGCGGTGATGATCTTCCCATGGAAGAGTCTCCAGAGAAAAAATTTCACACGCGGCCCCACTGGCGCTTTCCAAAGATTAAGCCATCCTGCGCTACACTCTTCTCCATTCCAACGTGCTGAGCGCTCATTGGCGAGCCAGTTGTAGATGGAGGCCGTGGATATCTCCCCACTCACAGAAAATGTCCACACTGGTCTGTCGAGCTCTCCTCCATGTACCCGGACATCTTGGATCATCTTCATCAAATCAGGGTGGAAGAGCTGTCGTAGCAAATCCTCGCGCCAATGTCCGGAGTGGTCAAGCAACTCCGAAACATGAAGATCTGTAGGAAGTAGGACAGAAAACAAGGCAGGGGATCTGGAGAGAGGGTAGTCGAAAACCCACCGATCAAAGAGGACGTTAACTTTGCCATGGACTGCCGGGGCCCAAAGGATGCCCTCGCAGCGGAACATGTACGGCGCCAATGCCCGGGGGCCTACTCGCTTTGTTTGTTCTTGTTGGAGCTAACAAGAACAAAGGATTAATTAAAAACTCTTCCACCATCGCTGAATGCTGATAGATTGATTGATAGTCTATAATGGACTTCAATGCAATCAGATTGCATCAAAAGGACAAGCTGTCAGGATGGTAATTGACTGGACACGAATGCAGCATTACTGGGGCAGATTTGTTAAACATTTTTAGATTGCAAACATGTGCGTGTGTACCTCTATCTCTTGCATGGGCCGCAGAGTCTCTGTATCTACGGGCCGTTCCAATTCAGCACAGCCCATAATACGTTTAGAGAAAAATTCTATTCCTGTCATTAATTTGTGCTTGAATCAAACGGAATATATAGAATTGCCCCTGCTGCATGCATCATGCATTAATTTGACAAAACTAAAATTGTTCGATTTATACAACCATATATAAAGCAAGCAAGCTTCATTATATAATTAACGACTTCACTTTTATTTATTACATGGCATAATTAATTCTTCGCAAAAATAAACCAAATAACTTGGACAGATCTTCTTTTATGCATGACGACACACACGGAGGTATGTCTCATGATCATGAAGAAGAAATTATTATACATTATTATAAAGATAGGTCTTCATCATCAAATAATGAATCCCGCCGATCTAAAGAGTGAAGAATGACATCTTTTATTGTAACTAGCTAGCACAATCACTTGAAAGATCGATCCATCATGCATCTTCTCAATTCCACCTATATATATATATATATATATATAGATCTAGCTCTCACTATAGCTAGCTATATATAAGCTAGCTAGCAGCTAGTGGGAAGCAGGAGGAGGAGAGGAAGAATCATTGGGGTGATAGTACGGGTACATGGTATAGTAGGTCTGCAACAGTGTCATGACGAGCAGGACAAATGCAGCGAGAAGCGACATGAGCGCCCATGGGCTTCTGAAGTATGTGTGCCTCAGATAAGCCATCCATCTATGGCACGGCTGCTCGTAGTAAGCATTCACACTCTTCTTCACACCAATCAGTGCGCTCGACGGATCTATGGTGACTTCCCTCGCGAGACCATTGAAGAGCTTCGCCACGGCCTCGTCGCTCCCTATCACGTTGTGGATGATCTTGGCCTCGAGCAGCAGGCCGACGTCCTCGGCCGTGTCGATGATCAGGTCCATGAAGGCCACGTAGGAGGAGACCTCGTTGCCGACGCCGGCGTGAAGGTGCTCAAAGGCGATGACGTTGAGGAACAAGAACTCGGTGGCGTCGTCGATGACGATGTGCGGGAGGCGGAGGATGTCGCCGAGGATGTCGCCCTGGAAGCTGATGTCCCGGAGGCTGCTGGTGGAGCTCCTCTTGAACCTGATCCCGGCCTCCTGTAGCTTGGACGCCGGTCGCATGTGCTCATCTCTCTCAGGTTGTGCTGCACCGCGCGCGGGGTCTGGCTTTTGTTGGAGCAAGTTCTCCCGAGACAAGTGGAGGGCGTGGAGGCCGAGCTTCTCCGGCACGCCATGGGAACCTTCATACCCGAGAAAGCGGAATACCATCCCGTTGATATACTTGTCGTCGATGTCGATCCCCTGCATGCATCCATATGCAATAACATGCTGCGCATGCAGAATTCACAGTATACATACGTACGTACACACACATGGGCATGCACAAATTAACTAACAATTAATAGCTGGACCCCGATTGGTATGGGGGCATGTGCATGCCCTCTTTCTTCGGTATCTAATCCATCGGTAATATTTTACCAATGAATTAGATAAACTCCAATCGATCGGTAGACATTTCTCGATTGAATGTGTCAATCATCTGATCGGTAGATGTCTACCAATTGAGTCACTTAATTCATCGGCAGAACATCGGATGGATTAGCTATATACCGATCGAGAAGCATGTGCAGTCGTACTTAATAGCTTAGGAGTTTAGGGGAATATATAATTAATCGGGGGAAGTTGTGTCCAGGAGTTAGTCTGGGTGAGCTTTTTTTTTTTTTGAGTTCGGGGGAATATAATTAATTTATTGTGTTGCATATAATATTCTGAAGAGAAGTGAAATTAGTTTAGAAAAAGCTAGCTAGCAGATCTAATAATATGTACGTAGACAATGCATTCATAGGTAAGAAGGTTGGTATATATGTACTTACTGTACATGTGTTGCGTCCCTCAACCTGCATGATGGTCTTGAGAGCTAACAAGGGCAGCTGGTTCTCCAGCAACAGCATGTCCCTCCTTATATATGCGAGCTTGTGGATCACGCTCTTGCTGAAGACGGGGTCATCGTCCGTGTAGCCCGGATTAGGGGCTTTGGCCACTCCCGGGCTGCGCAGGATCTCCAACATGAAGCTGCCGTCCAACAGCATGAGTTTCACAAATCTGTCCCGGTCCTGCTTCCACTCGTCACCCAGCTTGTGGTAGCACTCTTGGAGCTCCACCGCGACCTTGTCCATGGCGTCCAAGAAGCTGCCCACCGACTTGCCGGACCTCTTCACCAGGTGGACGAGGGCGCGGCGCTTGTGGCTCTCCAGCGGCTCGAGTTGGTCTTTGCCGTGGTGGTAGGGGCCGAGCGACACCACCCGCGGCTCGAAGAACTCGCCCTTGAGCTTTTTGGCGAACTCCGGGATATGGTATATGGTCTGCTTGCTCCAGTGCTGCTTCTCGTTCGGGTCCAGCAACTTCGCTTCCTCGTCGATCTCCACCACCCAGTTGATCTTCTCTCCACTACTGCTACTGGACCCCTCCATGCCGAGCCCCATAGGTATAATATACATGTTACAGCTATATAATATATAGCTTGAAGCAATTATTATTAATTTTTTTTTTTTTTGATTAGTTGAGCCAAATGGCTAGGTAACCAAAGAGAAAATAAAACAAGAGTACAAGAAGACCTCATATGTGAGGAACTAACATGTTCGCCCAAACTGAGGTCGCCAAAGCATCAGTCTCGGAATTGAATTTCCGAGGTATATGAACAAACGAGATCTTGGAGAACTGAGAAGCAAGTCACCAAAGAGAAAGCATGAGATCGCGAAGTGTTTGAGGCCACGCGAACTTGCCAGTAACATATCCAACACCGAGCAGAGAATCAGACTTAAGCGGTGTGGATCAAGGAGTTAGTCGTATGTCGTCTGATCCTTTGTTATGTATGGATAACTGCATCTATACATATTTATAGCCAAACAAAAGCAGCTGGGAATTATTAGTCGCTCGCTTTAAGCAAGGTGATCGATACTTGGACAGGAGGTATATATTTCTCCAGGCTTTTTATCAGGCTTGGAGGATACATGATCTGCTTTGCTCCAAAAGCATGGGAGGAAGAATTATACTATACGTGCAGGTGCAGCATCATTGGAAGCGATCGATGACAGATCAGGAAGCATGCATGCATGCATGTAAGCATGAACCTTATTCGTTCTCATGTACGTACGTACGAAAGTAAAGCCTGTGCCAGCCTGCCAGGCCGAGTTAAAGTAGCCCTAGCCAGATATGATCAAATCATGCTGCATGTAATTGTATGCATGCGTGGACCGAACCCATTCTCGCGTGTTGATGTCATCTTCTATTTGGCTCACTCAAGCTAGCTTAGTTCTCTGGAGCACAAACTGAGCGTCTGTTGGAGTGTCTCTATGGGAAGGAGGAATTGGGAGTTCTTACTGATGCTGAGGAGGAGATTTAGAAAGTGCTTGAGAGCGTCTGTTGAACTCAGATGTGTAGAAAATCGTTATACTGCTGTTTTGTTACAACAAGAGGAATATGTTAGTAGGAGATTTAGACAGAGGCCGGTGGGTGCTTGAAGGGGACCGGAACACTAGCTTTTTTCATTGCCTTGCCAAGCGTCGCCAGCAACGTTCGAAAGTGCTTGAGATTGTCTCTGATGATGGGTCGGTACTCTCTACTCATGCTGAAGTGTCTGCTGCCTTGACCTACCACTTCAGCAAGCTTTGGACCGCGGAGGACAGCCATGCTGATTTTATTCTCCCTGTTCTACCTAAGCTGAAGCCTGAGGATCATTGTGTTCTTTTGGCGGAAGTAACTGAAGAAGAAATCCTTGCAGTAATGAAAGAGATGGAGAAAGGTAGATGCCCGGGACCTGATGGCACTACAAGAAGAAACACCTATAGCGATCAAATATTTGCGACCACATCAAACTAGTCATAATATATATAGCAATAGCCACCAAAAAAGATTTGGTAGCCATAAAATATAAAAAAGTCATTTATCAGCGACCAATATGTGTGGTCGGAAATAGTAATCATAAAACCTAAACTTTCAGCATATTTGCGACCATATGTGTGGTCGCTTAACTGATATATAATAATAGCGACGAGTTATTTAATCGCAAAAGATAATTTATTAATATATAATTTTTCTGGATAGAATATGCGATCATAACTTGGTCACAAAAACATCCGATTTATATTATTTTATAATATTAAATCTTCTAGGCGGTTTTTTTGCAAATATAGGCCCTAATCCCTTAACTCCTAATCCCGATCGTCTCCTCGCGAGGAGAGGTCGCGGTTGCCGTCGCGCCCGACGAGTGGTCGCCACCGTCGCCGTGGTCGGATCTCCGTTGCCCGACGAGTGGTCGCCACCGTCTCATCCTCCTCTCCTATTCCGCGGGGACCTCCTTCCACGGTGAACCCGACCTTCGCTCGCTACCCACCTCCTATCTCCGTCGTCATCGCCGCGCGACCGTCCTCGAGCCTATCATCCTCGTCGGTGAGCTCTCTCTCTCTCTCTCTTACTCCCCCTTCGTCCCCATCCCGCGCAGCTCCGTGATCGCGTCACCGCCGCGCTATGGTCGCCGGCTCGAGGCTCGTCGGTGAGCGCTCCCTCCCTCCCTCTCTCTCTTTCTCCCCGCCTCTCTCCCTCCCTCCCTCCCTCTCTAGATCTCTCTAGATCTCTCTCTCTTTGTCTCTGTCTCTCTCTCTCCCCCTCCCTCTCTCCCTCCCTCCCTAGTCCCTCCCTCTCTAGTACTCATCTGGTATCAATCCGGTTCTTGTAAGCCCCTCTCCTGCGTCTCTCTCTCTCTCTATTCCTATTGTCTTATTCCGATCAGGTATACATAATTGGATTTGTTCTCATCGTTCCATCTCATCTCCATCCGGCAGCTCTGATCCCTTTGTCCGAGTTACGCCAGCCGGAGGCGATGAAGCACTATGATTTGGAAACGGATATCGAAGTCCTTGATCTCATCGATACTGCTTCGAGACAGAAGGAGGTCCGGCCTTTGTAACTTGCTTTCATTGAGTTTTCGTTTAGATCGACAGGTTATTTAGCTATATCTTTTGATTCATGGAAAAAATGGTCAAATTTGGCTTTTTTATTTTGTTTTTGCTCTACTTGGAAATGTTAGGCCACGATCCTTGCGAAGTTATATTGGGGGAGACGCGAGGGAGAAGCTATGCGCGGCAGTGGAAGATCTGAAGCTGGATTCGCTGGTCATGGGAAGCAGAGGCCTCAGCCAGCTCCGTAGGTATATTTGCGGATCATAATTATCTCACGTCCTCATCGCTTTGTCCCGTGATATTGATATAAAAAACAAGTATGAGATGATGCCCAAGATTCCAGATAGATTTTTAGGTGCTTATAAGGACTTGAATATTAAGATGGTCAGGAGTCAACGCCTGTTCAGATGTTACCTGCAAATCTATTTGCCATAATTTAACCCAATGTCGACGAAAACGATGGCCACTGATGTCAAAAAGCACTGTCTTGATCCTTCTCATTGCAATCGGAAACATTGAACTTCCATTGGTTGTTTTTTCCCATCATTTTCTGATCTATTGTGTATGATTTCAGTTCTATTTTGGCCAGCTCACAAACAATGCACATTACTCTCATGGCATGTTCAACTTTGATTATAAGGTTTGTTATACTTAACGCTAGCTTAATTGAGTTTGTCATTGCTTTGAGATCACTATTTATGAACTATAATGTATTCAATGCTGACTTTACAACTTGTAGCTGCCTATAGCTGATATCTTATTTGGAGTGAAAATGTTGGCCAAGACTTATTTGATTGTTCCTCATCTCACACTTGATTGTTTAAGCTTCTCACTGGTCTGAATGCAATATTTGTTTGCTGAAATTGGTGCAATGTTCATACCCTAAGCAGAGACTTTATTAACTCAGTTTTATTCTCATCAGCAATTTATGCTAATATATTTTCTTTTTCTCCTCTGATGCTAGGACTTTTTAGGAAAACCAGCATTCTTGACGGTATCAGGCCAACTTAATGCGGAAACATATGCTTCTGCTCTTTCTGATGTATGATTTTCCTCCTAACTATGCTCCCTTTTGATACTTTGGGTAATGCGGTGTATTGGTATGCCATGCCTGAATTAGTTTAATCTTTGTTGCCTTCCAGGTATATACATTTGGTCCTACTTTTAGGGCAGAGAATTCGAACACCTCAAGGCACTTAGCTGAATTCTGGGTAGTTATTCGGTCAACGTTTTCCCTTGGTGGACGTGGTTTATAATTTTTTATGTGTGAATTGATGTTCCATCCTATTTTCTTGTACTGCTAAGATGATTGAATCCGAAATTGCATTTGCTGATCTGGATGATGACATGGCCTGTGCCACTGCGTATCTCCAGTATGTAGTAGGTTTCCTCTTAGCTTGACTACTGCTATATCCTCCACTTGGTGTTATCTTTCAATGATTCATAGTAACAGTTATTTCTTTCTTGCAGGTTAAGTATGTTCTTGAGAATTGCAAAGAAGACATGGATTTTTTTTATAAATGGATCGAGAAAGGAATTATAAATAGACTAACAGTACTCACTATATCTTTCTCTTTTCAATTCTGTAGCTATTATACCAATTTGATCTTTTTAAGCAGTATATTGGTGTTTTTTCTAATTAGTTTTTGCTGTTTATTAACTGTTCTGCTCTATGTACAGGACGTGGTTGAAAAGGACTTCATTCAGCTAACATATTCTGATGCTGTCGAACTCCTCTTGAAAGCCAATAAGAAATTTGAATTTCCGGTAGTACATAGTCCTTCCTTGGTTCTATTCTTAGCTTGTGATCCATGAACTCCGTGAAACTGGCAGTGATATCCTGGGATTGGGTTTCTGCCATAATATTCTCAATTTTGTTGCACAACGCCCTAGTTCTATTGTTATAGGCAAGCAAACAACTTCTCAAACTTAAATCTTCATATAGGTGAACCATGTGATTTGACATGAAAAGTACCTTCTGAAATGTCATAAAGAAAACTTAAATTTTCCTTTCGTCAAGATCAAATCTGGACAGTTAACTATGCAAATTTCAGGGTGTGTACTAAAGTATGAATGCTTGTCACACTGTCTTGTTAAACTGTGGCCCCTACTTTTGCCTTATCAGATCCAATCTATGATAATATAAACTTTGATTTCTTATTGTGGGCAACTTGATTGGATTCAGAAGGCCTAGCACAAAGTGCAGGACTGTGGCTATATGATGCTGATTGAAGTAAGCAAGATAAATCTTTTATCCACAGCACTACTTCGTATTATTAGCAATCAGTTAGATGTCTTGAATCACATTGTTTATGTGTAAATAAACTGTGAGACATGTCAGAAACCCATCTCAGTTAATCATATAAACAAGTTATTGAATGCACTCTTTCTTATTGACCTTCCTTGCCTTATATTTCACATATATAATTTTCTGATCGTCATGGTCAATGTATTTATGATTGGAATTCTGCTTATATTGTGCTTAGCAATGTTGATATGCATTCGAATAAAAAGTTATATATCGTACTGTGCCTGAGAAAAGTTAGAAGTACAACTAATAGCAATCCTTCAGATACATGCTTTATCCTGCCTTTTGCCTTCTTTCTCTCAGTAGCAAAAATTGTCTCCTAAACTTTCTTATTCCTAAATCAAGCACTTGTAGGGTCCTTCTCCTTAAAACAAACATTGTTTCATTTTATGTTTGAATATTAAATCAGAAATATCATAATCTCGTTTTCTTATCAAATTTTAATATAGATGGTAATTATTGTCTGATTTCATAAGTAATGATGATTGGTTTCTTGTTTCTTGCCTTCCTAGTTGTAGTTTAAAAGGGAATTCGACATTTATATTGGGAACAATACTGCATGTCAACCATGGAGCGATTTGCGGACTGGTTTGGGACAATGAAGCTATGGTTTCCTGCAAGGAAGAAATGACTTGTGGCATGATGATCCAATTCGTGATGTTAAGCTCATCACTTTTGTAATAGAACTTGTATTTTCCATGATGCTTCAACAAATTGAAATATTTCAATTAGAAAGCATTATTTTGGTTCAAAACATTTTTTTAGATGAGAAATTGAATTGTGACTTTGAATTAATATGAAGTTTTATTATTTCAAGTTTTGTAGTTTTAAATAGTGTGGTTAATATTGAGCAAATTGTTATAATGACTACATTTTTTTATCATAGTTAGTATTTATTTTAAGTGACCAAAAATTACTATTTGCGACCAGAACAGTGGTCACAATAAATAGATATAATGACCTCTTTTGTATTATTTGCGACCAATATGCGATCATAATTGCTTCTACAGCTACTATGAGGAATCAAAATAGCGACCAAACATATGGTCGCTATTGAGCTATTTATTGCGACCAAATTGGGGTGGTCGCCATGAGTTGGTGTCTTTAGCGACCAATTTGTTGAAGTTTAATGCGACCAAGAAATATATCAATTGCGACCAAAGTTGGTCGCTAATACTTAACATTTTGCGACCAACTTGACTTGGTCGGAAAGTACTAGTTGTGACCACTTATTTTTGACCACTTGGCGACCAAACGGAAATGGTCGCTAAAGCCCCGAAATGGCCTTTAGTGACCATATTGTGCACTTATTGCGACCACCGTATTGGTCGCTAAAAGTCTTTTTTCTTGTAGTGTGGATTGCAAATTGAATTTTTTCTTCGGTTTTGGGCAGTCATCAGAGAGGATTTGGTTGGTTTAATTCAGAATTTCTTTCGTTTGGGTCGGCTCCCGCCACATTGGAACGAGACTTTTGTCTCTCTCGTTTTAAAGGTGGACAATCCCCGCAGAGTTCATGACTATCGGCCGATCAGCCTCCTTAATGTCAAATTCAAGATTATCTCTTCTATCTTGGCTAATCGGCTGCGTAGTGTTATTGGTGATCTTATCGGACCCGAACAGTCTGCCTTTGCTCCGGAGCGCAGTACCTTTGACAACATATCTGCGGCACAGGAATTGCTGCATTCCCTTCACAGAGCCCCGAAAACTCGCCCTTTAATGGCTGTGAAGATTGACATCAGGTTTGCTTATGACAGTGTGAGCTGGAATTTTCTTGATCAAGTCATGGCTGCAATGGATTTCCCTCAGAGATGGGGATTCTGGATTTCGGCCTGTCTTTCCTCTACGTCCTTCGCTCTCATTGTCAATGGGTGTACCACTGGCCATTTCTCTGTTTCCCGCGGTCTCCGCCAGGGCGATCCGATTTCCTCCTTTCTTTTTATTCTGGTTCAAGAGGTGCTCTCACTTCTCCTTAAGAGAGACACCAGTGGCCTTAAGGGAGTTAAATTCTTTCAAGAGCCAGCATCTTTCTCTCATCTTTTGTACGCCGACGATTGCCTCCTCGTCACCAAAGCCTCAGAGGAAGAAGCTGACAATATCCTTTCTATTTTTGACAATTTTCAGTTGATGTCTGGCCTGGATGTCAACCATGCTAAGTCTAAAGTCCGTTTCTCGCCGTGTACCCCAGCATTTCGCCGGTCTAACATCAGTCGGATTCTGAGGATTGTTGAGGAACATGGATCATTCAATTATCTCGGTGTTCCGGTGGATGGAGGTAGACTTAAAGCCGATGCTTTCATATATCTTATCGAGTCCTTTACTGCTAGACTTTCTCATTGGAGCGCCCACAAGCTTGTTGGTACTGGCCGTGTTACTCTCATCAAATCCATCCTACAAGCTCTTCCTACCCATACGTTCATGGCCACACATGTCCCGGTAGCAGTCATAAAGAAGCTTGAGTTTTTTGCCAGAAATTTTTTATGGGATGGGAAGAAAGGGGGGCGGGTGGCTTGGGAATCTGTCTGCAGTCCTCGGGAGGCCGGCGGCTTGGGCCTTCGTCAGTTTGGAACTTGGCAGAATGCTTTACGTTTGAAGAGAGCTGCTGATCTCTATAAACATCCTACTTCAATTTGGAGCAAGATCTCCAGAGCCAAGTATAAATGGACTGGAATCATTCCTTCAGGAAACATCCACTACCGTTCCTCTAGTCATTGGCGTAGAATGTATCGCTGCCAAGGAGCTACAGATTGGTATTCGCTGGATCCCGGGGAAGCAAAGTAAGTTAAATGTTCTATCTGATTCCTGGATTTCTGATGGTCCTCTGCTCACTTCTCCATCCTTCTTCTCTTCCTCCTTGCCCACCGTACATCCAACAGCTATTAGCTAATGAGAGCACCTACATGTATACATGACGAGTAATAATATGCGTCCCACAGAAAGATTAAAAAAATAAATAAATACTCGATCGAAGAATACTTGTTGGCCATTGTCAATCAGCCACCAAACCATTATTGGCAGGATCATGGATCCGTTCAACATTCCATTATAGCTATATTTGAAGTTTGTCAAGCATTTACGGTAGGAGCATCCATTCAAAATGCCCTTTAGGTATTTGCAAAAAATACACTTAAAATAGTATAAAATATATAGAAAATTGGTAATTGCTAAAAAAACCCATTTGCATGTTTTTTAACTAAAAAAACCCATATGTTAACTGTTTTATTTAGTTATTAATTTAGATAACAAAAATAGAGTTTTTTTTAAAAAAATCCATTTTACTTTCGAATTTACAAAATCAATCCATTTTTATGTTTGTTTACATGATAAGCCAAAATCTTTTTTTTAGGACAAAAATGCCCTTCCTCCCAAGCTAACAGCCGTGACACCCTCCTTCCCCACCTTCCCCAGCCCCTCCTTCTGGCGCTCCCCACCTTCCCCAGCCCCTACTTCCCCACCTTCCCCAGCCCATCCTTCCGGCGCTCGTCGTCATCGGGCGTCCGCACGTGGCCGGCGACCTACCTCCTTCTCCACCCGTGATCCCCTCCTTCCGGCCTTCCCCTCCTTCCGGCGCTCGTCGTCGTCGGGTGTCCACACGTGGCCAGCGACCCACCTCCTTCCCCACCCGTGACCCCCTCCTTCCGGCGCTCGTCCTTCCCCTCCTACTGACGCTCGTCGTCGTCGAGTGTCCGCACGCGACTGGCAACCCACCTCCTTCCCCACCCGTGACCCCCTCCTTCCAGCGCTCGTCGTCGTCGGGCGTCCGCATGCGGCCGGCAACCCACCTCCTTCCCCACCCGTGACCCACTCCTTCCGAACCTTCCCCTCCTTCCGGCGGCCATCGTCGTCGAGCGTCCGCACGCGACCGGTGACCTACCTCCTTCTCCACCCATGATCCCCTCCTTCCGGCGCTCGTCATCATCGGGTGTCCGCATGCGGCAGGCGACCCACCTCCTTCCCCACCCATGACCCCCTCCTTCCGGCGCTCGTCCTTCCCGATCCCGATCCCAATCCCCTGCACCTTCGATGTCGAGGGTGGCATGCATGGGAGCGCCGGGCGGTGTGCATGGGATGTCAGCATATACACAAAACATGCTGTCGTCATGCTTAAGGGTTCTACATGCCACGTCCTACGTGGCCACCACCCAAATAGTTCTCTCTCTCTCCTCAGCCGCCTCTCTCTCTCTCTCCTCGACTTCTCTCTATCTCTCCCACCTCTCTCCCATCTCTCCTCGACCTCTCTCTCTCTCCGGCCTCTCTCTCTCCTCGGCCTCTCTCTCTCTCTCTCTCTCTCTCGCGTAGAGACACCGGGAGGAGCAGCGCGTGCATCTCGCCGTAGAGACACCGGGAGGCCACGATGTGGCCCCCGGCGCCCATCGCCGGTACAGAGGCGATGGCGGACATGTCGCTGGCCAGAGCTTGAGCGGGGTCGATCCCCCATACTCCGCCGGCCACCGCGCCCGTCGAGGGCTTCTTCACCACCAACCGTCGACCTCACCCTCGCCCTTCATCTCCCCCTCTGGCGGGAGAGTCCATCGCGTCGGCGACAGTGCAGCCCTCGACCTCGCCCTCCCCGAACTCGTGCCTCGCGCTGGCCAGAGCTTGAGCCGGGTCGATCCCCCATGCTCCGCCGGCCACCGCACCCGTCAAGGGCTTCTTCTCCACCAACCGTCGACGTCACCCTCGCCCTTCGTCTCCCCCTCTGGCGGGAGAGTCCATCGCGTCGACAACAGTGCGGCCCTCGACCTCGCCCTCACCCTCACCGTCGACGTCGCCCTCGCCGTCGACCTCGCCCTCGGCCTCTCTCTCTCGCGCTCCCATGCACGCCGCCCGCGCTCCCGCGCTCCCATGCATGCCACCCTTGACCTCGCCATCGACCTCGCCCTCGGCCTCTCTCTCTCCACCCGAGGTGCAGCGCATGGATCGTTGGGCGGGTGGCGCATGAATCGCTGAGCGCGCGGGTGGCATGCATGAAGAGAGAGGAGGTGACTGCCATGGATGATGTCATGCGACATTTATAAGGGTAAAAAGGTCTGAGAAAATGGATTTTGACCTCGATTGTAAACGGAAAGCGGATTGATCCGAAATTATAAAATCAAAAGATGATTAGATTTAAAATGTAAAAAACTCACAAAAATACCCCATGTAATATATCAAAAGATTGATTTGGTTTGAAGAGAAGAAAATATAGATCTCGTGACTGAACTTCAACGGAGCTTGATCGCGGGGAGGGTGCTTCGGAGCGCGGGGCCGATGCATGATAGTTAACAGAAGCCTTTGAGACTGAGCATGTTACGTGGATGGTGCCTTTGACATCTATTATATAAGGAAGGACGGTTTTTGAAATGTCCCCCCTATAAAACATAAAGAGTGGTTAGGATTTGCCTACAAACACATCCAATGGCTGTGATTCCATGATCAGCTTTAAAATTCCCCCCAAAATTTCATCCCCACCATAAACTCCCGCCCAAATTTCCTTCTCTCACCCGTAACCCGCCCACTCAAATTTTCTTCAGCTGAGAGAGAGAGTCCCATCCCTCTCTACCCCGTCCCGTCGCCCTTTACCCATCCCCGCCCCCTCTTCCTCTCCCCCGTCCCGTCCCCGCCCCCTCTCCCTCTCTCCCTCTCTCCCCTCCCCTCCCCGTCCCCTCTCCACCTGCCATGCCCTCTCCAGCTTAGGACAGAGAGAGCGAATGGAGACAGGGAGCGGGTACCATAACCCATCCCTCCCCTTCATCTCCAACCCGCCGACCTCGCCAAAGCCGCCATCGACGCCGACCTCGCCCAGCCCGCCGACCTCGACCAAGCCGCCATCGACCACACCCCATGCCCCACGCCCCACGCCGCCGTCGACCTGGCCCTACCTGCTGTCGAACACCGTCGACCTCTCCCAATCCGCCATCGACCACGCCCCGGCCGCCGCCGACCTCGCCCATCCCGCCATCGAGTTTTGAAATTTTTTGAAGAGAGAGAGAGAGGAGACGGGATGTGACTGAAAACCAGCCATCCTATCCCCTCTACTCATCTCCCAGCTCACCTTACCTATCAAACCCTCTCTTCCCTTTCCTCTCACACCCTCTCTTCCCTCTCTTCCCTCTCTTCCCGGCTCCCCGCGGATGGGTATGAGATCGGCGCTCAAGCCTCCGCCGGCGGCTGCATAGAAGGGGACGTAGACGAAGTGCAAGAGGTGGGAGAGGAGAGCAAGGGAGGAGACAGCCACCACGTCGCGCACACCACTCCTCGTCCTCCCATCTCGATCATCACCACCCTGGAGAAGACCGGTGGTCGCAGAGAAGCTCGACGTCTGGACGAAGCTCGGTCTCGACACCCAAGCGAGCTCGACGCGTTTGACGCCCTCCACGCACTTGGCGATCTCGACGAAGCCCCACCTCAGAGAAGCACGACGTCCTTGGCGTAGCAACTGACACGACTTGAAAAGTGTCGTTACCTTAACAAGGACGCCAAAATTAGAAATTTATAATCAAACTACTAACTAACTACTTTATGGGTAGATAGTAGCAAGTCCGAGTCGGTCCACAGGGAAAACAGGATTAAGCCTAATTACCATGCATAGTTCTAAATCAAAAGTTAAGGAAGATAGATGATAGTTGGTCTTTTAAACTAAATTGGGAGAATAACAATAGAGAAAAGGCTAGGAAGTTCTAATCCGTAATCGAGAGCTATTTAGGCATTCCTAGGACAAGAGCAATTCAATGAGTTCAAGATGGTTTTCTAAAATTGATAGAAGATCGGCTAGGTCCACTATCACTCAACATAGATTCATTAGAAGCCTATGTCGGAATGAAGAACAAATCAGCGGATAATTGGCAGAAAAATAATCAAAGTGGTTCTAGCACTTTGAGATCGCCTAATCAACAATGATAAAGAATGCATTGTAGGTTACAATCATAGGTCTTAATGGTTCTAGCATTAAGGTAGTGGTTCTAGCACTCCTACAATCATAAGCTAGGGTTTAGAATCCAATCCAAAGATCTAACATGGTTCTAGCATGAAAGCAACTTGAACAAGTCCTAATCCTAGCCTCTAACATGCAATACTCAGAACCAGCGATCGTAATCTCAGCGTAACTTTCACATCCGAACTCGAAACGAGGCGATTAAAGATTCGCTGGAAAGCTAAGACAGAGATCTACGACTTTTTTGTTTTGAGTTTTCACAAAATCCGGCTGCAAACCCACGGAAAAACCGAGAAAAGACAGACCGAAATTAGGGCACAAAGAGCAAACAATACATTCACAATAATAAATATTACCAATAGATATAAACTCTGAAATCAATCCATTAAAACATCATAAAATACATGCTCTGATCCATAGGAAAACCGAAATAAACTCCCTATTACATCATAGAATTTCCTAGAATAAAGATTTAGCTACTCATCTTGAAGAGACGATCCATCGGGGAAGGTTGATGACGCGCTCCCGCCATGGATCTATCTTCAAGATCTAACCCTAATGTTTATGGAGGAAGAAGAACCAAAGAAACACCCAGGAGGAGAGGAAAATTCGCCTATGGGTGGCTACCAAAAATCCTCTCCTAACACCTATTTATAGGCCTTAATAAAACCCTAACTCGGATTAGATCTCAGCCCTTTATTTTTCTCCCAGCATCAAATGAGATCGATCTCCATAGGGAAGAAGATCGATCTCCTTCGTTCTGCGAACACTGGATCTGGAATACGCCCGACCAAGATCGATCTCCTTCAGGATGAAGATCGATCTCCTTTGCTTCGACTGGACCGCTTCTTGCTGGAATAATGAGATCGATCTTCTTTAGGATGCAGATCGATCTCCTTCACGCAGGATTGCCCAAATAACTTCGTTTTAGCACCAAACTTGATCTAACCTTCGTTGAAGGCTCTTATACCTGAAATGCACAATAGACCATCAAAATAGTATTGCTCGGAGACTAACAGGACCTAGTTAAAGGGGCGATTTGTGCACTTTTCACGCGTTATCACACCCCCCAACTTGATCTTTGCTAGTCCTCGAGCAAAGCAAGATAAAAATAAACATAAAGCAGTAAACCTAACTAGCCACTTTCGTATGTCTCACGATTACACTTAGCATGTGTAACAAGCCTTTAAACCCCTGGGTGGCCCCAGTGGAGGAGTTATAGTCTCCTGAGGGTTTCCGGTGATGATACCCACAAACATCAATACATCCCCTTAACTATGCCATTAGAAATCCATCATAAGAATCATCAACTCTAATGCATGAATCAGAAATATTACCCATGAACGTACCCTTCAACTTCTAGTCACATAAAGATATAGCAAAGCAAAACATGCCGTAACATACTTCCAATACTTCAACATATTTACTCATAATCGAAAATAACTTTAACACTCCCGTGTGTGAATAGAGTTTCACATGCTTCTGAGTCTCCATTATATCCAAACATTCAACTATTCAAGATCACTATCCTGAGTCAGCATATATTTTCCACTTATCACATAACAATCTCTGTTCTCTTTTTTTTTTTTCAAGTAACTTCAACCGTTTTACGCGAACAGCACGCTGGCTAGGCACACTGCCCGGTTACTAAGTATGAAGTCGTTTTTTTCTTTTTTCTTTTTTTTCTCTCTTTTTTTTCTTTTCAGGTAATTCAACCGTTTTACGCGAACAACACGCTGGCTAGACACACTGCCCGGTTACTAAGTTGAACACCCTACTCTTTCAGACACATATACTTTTTGCGAACAGAGAATTGCATGTATTCATGTATTTTCTATGACATGACAAAGAATTGTAAATCTATCCCAGTTTCAGGCTCAGAATCTAATTTCAACTCTTCGACATGTGAAAGTGAACATGTGCAGTAGGATATGTCAAGCTATTCTCAAATCATGGTAAAAGTGTTAAAGTATAGAAGTAATATCAGGCATTGTAAAAATTTACTGTCCCTTATATACCAGACGAGTATCAGAATAATTCATAAAATAAATTTCTAAAACAAGCATCTTTGTCAATACACTCATAATTTCCTTCCTTTGGCACAACTCAAGGGATGTACAAAATGTGGTTACCTTAAAATATTAAGCATGACTTTATAAATACCCCCCAACTTAAGCGGGTTTGTCCTCAAGCACGTAAATGAGGTAAGGGGTAGAGATAACCTGATGAAACATTGTTGTCATAAGCCTGGATAAAGTAGTATCCTTGGGGAGAGGTAAAACCATATGTGCCAATCAGAGTTAATCTTGAAGACGAAGCATGTTCGGAGCTTACATCCCTATGAAAGGCAGATCATAACAGCAGAAGCCTGGAGAAAATTAGAAGAAATACCCCGTGATCGCACAGAAGAAAATAATGGAATAAACATGTAAAATTAGAGAAAAATTGGGCAGCATCTCCTTTATTTATTCAATCAGCCCAAGGGCAGTACAAACATTCATTACACATTGACAGGAAAAGTAAACTACCCTATGCTTCCACCTGCATGAAAACAAGATTTAATCATAAGGACCATCACAAGATTACACATGCACATCGAACCAGGTATGCACACCCACAGTACCCACCCCAGAGTCCAAAATCCAGCAGCTATATAAGTTAATCCGGAGTCAAAGGATCCAGAGTGAGGCATAGCTGCAATAGATTTGTAGATTAGTTCAATCGATGAAAGATGAGAGATCCCATAAGTGGAAGGATGAGATCGATCCCAAGGGGTAAGGAGATCGATCTCACATTCCCAGACTGAGAAGAATAATATTAACTGAGACGCAGGGGATGGTCGGATGGGGAGAAGGAAAGAAAGGAAGGTCAAAGAGGAAGAAGAAGGGAAGTTGAAGACTACGAAGGAAACAGGAATACGGAGGACACCGGCTTTGGTCGCCGGCGTCAGTGGTCGGAATCCATGGCGAAAGCCATGGGTTCCGCCGGTAGAGACACAGGAACTGAGAACGAAAAGTGAAACGGGAAGAAGGAAAAGATGGAATCCGTACCGAATAATCCGTGGACGACTTGCAAGTGCAATCCTCGCTGAAACGCCGAAGAAATTGATCTCCACGTCGGCACTGGAGAAGATGCTCGAAGAACACACCCGAGGCTCTGGTTCGAAGTGGTGAAACACAAGGCTAATGCGTGTATAAATAGAGAACTCACTGCCTCTAAGAGAGGTAGATAGGCTTTAGGACACTTAGTCGGAATCGGAATTAAGGACAGAAGGAGGTAAGGAATTAAGGAAAGCCGGGTGTAAGGAAGGCGATGGAAGGCCGGCGGCCGGAGTTTGAGTTTGAGTCTGCTTGGTTGCTATGTTTCCTTTTTTTTATTTTTCAAGGATCCCGATAGAGATCGATCTCCAGGGGTAAGGAGATCGATCTGGCTAAGTCTATCACCTAGGTACGTGATTGGTCCAAGAAGATCGATCTCCAAAGTCATGGAGATCGATCCCTTTTCTCCAGAACTGCAGAACCAGGGTGATTAACCTAGATTCTGCCCTCAATCAGCATCTACTCACACTACCCCCAAGGTCTAAACATACAGCAACCATGCACACAGTGATAAAATAAAATAAAAAAAACGACAAAACTTACGAAAAGCAAATAAATAAATAAAGAGCAAGTAACTACTAGAAATCGATGGGTTGCCTCCCATCAAGCGCTTGGTTTAACGTCGCTAGCCCGACGAAGTTAACGACCGATCACTTATAATGTGACTCCGCCAATGTCATTGTCGGATCACGGTGGGGAGGATTTTCAATATAAGGTTTTAACCTATGACCCTTCACTTTAAAAATTGAGCCGGATTTAATATGACGGATTTTAATAATCCCGTGGGAAAGAGTCCGGTGCACGATGAATGGGCCGATCCACCCAGGCCTAGGCTTACCGGGGGATACCCTTAGTTTGGCCTTGAACAACCAAACTTTATCACCATCTTTAAAAATTCTCCGATGATTGAATTTAGGTGGCATAATCAAAGACGGTAAACCTAGAGTCGAAGAAATATGAGGTCCAGGATCAATCGGAATTTTCTTCCAAGAAATCTTACATACCTCCGTGTATAAACTATCATTTCTCGCATCCTCAACAAGATTAAGATTATTAACATCACAAATAGGTGAATCATCCTTCACAACTACCACTTCATCTTTCAACTCTGGAAAATCAACATTAAGATCTGGTAAAGCATTTTTAACTATTATCTCATCATCGTCCAAGACAGCAACATCACATGGACGTTTATAACTTCCACTAAACACATCATCATCATCATCATGCACTATTTTATTCACCTCCTCATCCACACACTTATCGATATCATCATCATTTATCATTGCGTTTATCCTGAAACAATCATCATCATATGCATGGCGTTTTGACGTATGAAAAATATTCAATTTCAATTCCATATTCCCAAAAGTAAGTGTCATAATACCATCCCTACAATTAATGCAAGCATTAGCTGTAGCTAAGAAAGGTCGACCAAGAATTATAGGAACATTTTTCTTAGTTTGCAAGCTTGGTTCCATATCCAACACCACAAAATCCACAGGAAACACACATTGACCAACTTTAACTAGAACATCTTCAAGCACACCCCGTGGGGTTTTAATTGAACGATCAGCTAACTGAAGAGTCATAGCAGTGGGTTTAAGTTCTCCTGTACCAAACTTGGAATATAACGAATGAGGCATGAGATTCACGCTCGCTCCTAAATCAAGTAAAGCTCCATCAATCAAATGGTTTCCTATAGTGCAAGAAATAGTAGGAGTACCTGGATCTTTAAGTTTGGGAGGAATATCACTACGAAGGATTGAGCTTACTTGTTCAGTCAAGAAAATCTTTTTGGAAACATGAGATCTAGATCGACGCTTTTGAGTGCATAACTCTTTCAGAAATTTCGCATAAGACGGAATCTGTTTGATAGCATCCAACAGAGGAAGATTGATATGAACTTTTTTGAAAACTTCAACCATCTCATCAAGTTTAGAATTTTTAGAAGGACGTGAAGTCGGATCTACCAGGGCCTCAGGAAAAGGAATTTTCGGAACATAGGTTCTAGGATTCGGCTCAGGCGATGAAGTAGAATCATGAGGAGCAGGAATTGAAGTTTTGGGTAACACCTCATCATTAGATGCATGCAAGTCTCTATCTAATGGAACTTGAGAAGTAGATGGAGCTGCACTGAGAGGTTGAGATGTAAGATCATGATCTGGACATTCCTCATCCGGTTTCTCAATATTAGCAAAGGTCTTACCACTACGAAGAGTCGTAACGGCTTGAACTTGTTCATGAGAAGACTCGATCAAATGTTGACCTCTAGGATTCGGAATAGGTTGACTCGGCAATGTACCTTCTTCCCTTTTTGACAAAGCGTTAGCTATTTGACCCATTTGAGCTTCTAACTTAGCCAATGCTTGAGTATGAGAATGGAGTATTTTGGTATATTCATCCATAGCTGGACCTTGGTTCGGTTGGGAAAAAGAAGGTTGGTTTTGAGGTTGTTGAGGTAGCGGTGCTCCATATGACGTGCCTCCCCAAGGTTGATGCTGTTGAGATTGATATGGTCCTTGGGAAGGAAAATTTTGAGGAGGCTTATACTGAGGTTGGAATTTAGGAGGAAAACCCGGATTTTGATTGTTCCTAGGTGGTCTTGGATTAAAGGAATCAGGCTGCTGTCCAGGTGTTCTCCAAGAGAAATTTGGGTGATTGCGTAAACCAGGATTATAAGTATTAGAATATGGATCATACGCTGGTTTGGACTGATTATAAATCGCATTCACATGTTCCTGAACTAATTCAGGATATTGAGGAGCTAAATGACAATCTGTGGCATCGTGATCAGAATTTGAACATAAGAAACATACATCTGCAGTATAAGATGGCATTGACGGATTTGAAGGATTTGAAGAATTTGAAGATACTACTTGGTTTGTAGTCTGAGTCAAAACTTGGTCAAGCTTCCTACTTAGAATATCTACTTGTTGGGTTAAACGAGTAGATTCATTTAATTCCAGGGTACCTCTAGGTCTAGCTTGATTGGGCGACTCTCGGGTATTCCTAGAAGATGAAGCATGGTGTTGGGAATTCTCAGCTAATCTCTCAAAAAGCCTCCATGAATCATCAAGAGGATTCGTAATAAACACTCCTACACAGGCGGCATCAATAGTCATTTGGTGTCTCTCCTTAAGCCCATTATAAAAATTCTCTATGATAGCCCATTGAGGGAATTGATGGTGAGGACACTTCCTAAGGAGTTCCCTATATCTATCCCATGCTTCATGAAAAAGTTCATCATCAGCTTGCTTGAAGGATGAAATTTCTTTCCTAAGATCACTGGTCTTGGTAATTGGAAAGAATTTAGCAAGAAATTGGGTTTGAAGTTGAGGCCAAGTCGTGATAGATCTGGGCTCTAAAGATGTAAGCCAATATTTCGCTTTACCCTTGACAGTAAAGGGAAAGAGTTTCAATTTCCAAGCATCATCAGTGAAATTATTAACCTTCACGGTTGAACTGATCAAGATAAACTCTTCTATATGGTTGCAGGGATCTTCATGAGACAGACCATGAAAGGCAGGAAGAGATTGAAGGAACTGAGGCTTGATTTCATAGTGGGCAGCTCCTATTACTGGGGGTTGAATGCATGAATTTGAAGTAAATGAAGTAGGAATGTAAAAATCTTTCATATTCATGCGGCCTTGATCTTCATGATGGGTCGGATTTTCATCATGATCATGATGATCATCTAAGTTATGGTTCTCCATGGATGAATCAGGTGAAATATTCACAGGTCTAAGCAATGCAGCACGAGAATTCAAGAATTCTTGCAAAGTAATATTTAAATCTGAATCTTCACTAACATTCATCCATATACCACATCACAATAACGACCAAGGTTTAGAGATACTCACAGTGCTATCTCGGTGAGGCTTTGACCGATGCTCCTTCTCCGCTTGGAAGGTGCTTCGTCAAAGTCCCTAACGCACGATCAAAAAGATAGGAAATATTAGCACTGGAACTATTTTTGGTCTTTTATATACTAAACGACAGAGATAAAAATACTAATTGAAATAAAACTACACTAGGCAATTAACTTAATAAACCGTTAAATCCCCGGCAACGGCGCCAAAATTCTGACACGCCTTGAAAAGTGTCGTTACCTTAACAAGGACGCCAAAATTAGAAATTTATAATCAAACTACTAACTAACTACTTTATGGGTAGATAGTAGCAAGTCCGAGTCGGTCCACAGGGAAAACAGGATTAAGCCTAATTACCATGCATAGTTCTAAATCAAAAGTTAAGGAAGATAGATGATAGTTGGTCTTTTAAACTAAATTGGGAGAATAACAATAGAGAAAAGGCTAGGAAGTTCTAATCCGTAATCGAGAGCTATTTAGGCATTCCTAGGACAAGAGCAATTCAATGAGTTCAAGATGGTTTTCTAAAATTGATAGAAGATCGGCTAGGTCCACTATCACTCAACATAGATTCATTAGAAGCCTATGTCGGAATGAAGAACAAATCAGCGGATAATTGGCAGACTAATAATCAAAGTGGTTCTAGCACTTTGAGATCGCCTAATCAACAATGATAAAGAATGCATTGTAGGTTACAATCATAGGTCTTAATGGTTCTAGCATTAAGGTAGTGGTTCTAGCATTAAGGTAGTGGTTCTAGCACTCCTACAATCATAAGCTAGGGTTTAGAATCCAATCCAAAGATCTAACATGGTTCTAGCATGAAAGCAACTTGAACAAGTCCTAATCCTAGCCTCTAACATGCAATACTCAGAATCAGCAATCGTAATCTCAGCGTAACTTTCACATCCGAACTCGAAACGAGGCGATTCAAGATTCGCTGGAAAGCTAAGACAGAGATCTACGACTTTTGTGTTTTGAGTTTTCACAAAATCCGGCTGCAAACCAACGGAAAAACCGAGACAAGACAGACCGAAATTAGGGCACAAAGAGCAAACAATACATTCACAATAATAAATATTACCAATAGATATAAACTCTGAAATCAATCCATTAAACCATCATAAAATACATGCTCTGATCCATAGGAAAACCGAAATAAACTTCCTATTACATCATAGAATTTCCTAGAATAAAGATTTAGCTACTCATCTTGAAGAGACGATCCATCGGGGAAGGTTGATGACGCGCTCCTGCTATGGATCTATCTTCAAGATCTAACCCTAATGTTTATGGAGGAAGAAGAACCAAAGAAACACCCAGGAGGAGAGGAAAATTCGCCTATGGGTGGCTACCAAAAATCCTCTCCTAACACCTATTTATAGGCCTTAATAAAACCCTAACTCGGATTAGATCTCAGCCCTTTATTTTTCTCCCAGCATCAAATGAGATCGATCTCCATAGGGAAGAAGATTGATCTCCTTCGTTCTGCGAACACTGGATCTGGAATACGCCCGACCAAGATCGATCTCCTTCAGGATGAAGATCGATCTCCTTTGCTTCGACTGGACCGCTTCTTGCTGGAATAATGAGATCGATCTCCTTTAGGATGCAGATCGATCTCCTTCACGCAAGATTGCCCAAATCACTTCGTTTTAGCACCAAACTTGATCTAACCTTCGTTGAAGGCTCTTATACCTGAAATGCATAATAGACCATCAAAATAGCATTACTCGGAGGCTAACAGGACCTAGTTAAAGGGGCGATTTGTGCACTTTTCACGCGTTATCAGCAACCAAGATGTTGGAAGTCCTATGCTTTATGTGTCCCAGTTTAATTTTTGATTGCAGCGTTTGGTTTTATCTGATTGCAGCGTTTGACGTTCATAGCATTTATCTGCAACCTGTGATAAAAATGGCAGATCTGAAAAAATATTCAATTTTTCTATTTAGTGGTAAACATGATTTTTAGTACGATCGGAAAAATGGCAGATCTGATGTTTAGTGGAAAATATGATATGCTTCATGTAATCTTTGATCCTTTGAAGCTCTTAGCATTTATGGCATATTTGAAATGCTGTAGACTGCTGCCACGATCAATTTATTCGGGGAGACGACCCCGTAGCAATTTCCTAGGAGGAGGAAGGAGCATGAGAGATTGATATTTATACGGTGGAGATTAAGGTACAATTCCGCCGTTATCCTCTCTTTCATAAGCTATCTCTATTTTCGACAAATTTCTTCGTTTTTTGATTGTGTTTTATTTATGGATCTAAGGATGGCTGATGAAACTTTGTTGTCTATATTTGAGAGTCATGTTTGATGCTTTAGTGCCTTTTATAACTGTCCTCTGTTTCCAATGTTTGAGATCTATCATTTAACATAACAATTATAGCTATTTTGGACATCTTAACAATAATTTCTCTAATAGTAGCCAATGACACAATTACTGTTTTCTTGAATTTCATTCTAAACAGTGGACTTACAGAATTCTTATGATTAGTTTTTCTGAGTCAGATCTCCTGGAATATGTCAGCTACCTGAGCTGAAAGTCGCTGATTTCTCTTACAACTTTTTTGTTGGAAAGATACCTAAATGCTTAGAATATCTTCCAAGGTACAGTTTCTTATTTTTTTCCAGAATGCATGTTGTCCTTAATAAAAGCCATACATGCATGTTCTTTGTTGTGAGCTCCCTGTGAGAATATTCAAATGCATGCAACTTATTAGCTGTTGCTTAAAACCCTTATCAAGAAAATGACTACTTGATTACTTTAAGTAGATGTTTGGGTCCATCATGTCCCTTTCTTTGATTTCTATTTAAGAACTTAATTATAGGCTAAAATTTAGCTATCTCTATGTCAAGAAACTTGGATTTATCATCTACAGATACAAATCACTGACTAATGATCCTAGGTTCTCAAAATTTGATGTATAAAAAGCAAATAGTAAACTGAAAAAGCTACTCAAACAAAAGATCCCATAAGTATCTACTTTCATTTATTCTATGTACGTATTGCATTATGCAGATATTTTATACGTAACAAATACTAGCAAATATAATGCCTAGATATTGATAAAGCTGACACTCAAAAATGCGAATGCAATTTTTGACAGCCTCTTTAAAACTCTTCAAGCATTGGATACTAGCAAGTGACGTTGTCTCTCAAGTAATTTCAGCTGGTTTTGATAAGTCCAGCTCTTAGCATGGATTGCAACTGTTATGAGCTGATTAGTATAGTATTATAAAATTTTCAGTAATTTAGGCATGCTGATTGAAATGTTCACACATTGAAAAGTCTTGACATGTAGGGGTTTTGAATTTGGTAGCTGCATCTTTTATTTCCATCCTTAGGTGTATTATTTTTTTATTGGGTTTACTTCTTTCATGTCCATGTTTCCTGCAATGCATGACAAAATACTTTGTTCTTGCATATATACTGGATAATGATATGTGACGTTAAAAATGGTAATATACTTCTTTCTTGAGTGGCGCTTAGATTGGTCTTATCTTTGCCTACTCCTATATTTCATACCATTAATGTATGTTAGTTATTTGAATTTCATAAATGTCAGGGTCACTGGCGGATGATTAGCAACAGTTGTATTTCTCAAAATTATATGAAATCATCTATCCAAAGATGGTCCTATGATACTCTTGCCAATGTATGTGCTGCATGTGCGATCCATTGCAAATTTCATCGTTGTCACATGAATACTCTGAATTTATGTAGAAAAGTTTTAGATTTAGGGAATTGTTTTTGAGAAAGGTTATTCAAAGTCTGGATATTATAGCTTTTTATTGGGCATCGTTGTCACATGTAAAAAGCATCTGCTACAATATTAGAGTACAGTGTCTGTACCATGTTGTACTAAATGATGGATTTTGTTCATTAATTTCCTAAGGACAGTTAGAATACATGCCCATTTTATGTTAGATCCACTTAAGTTATGACTTTTCATGAGCATGCTTCTTTGGAGCGAGTTTTCATACACTTGAGAACCTATTATATAGGTTTGCTATCTGCCTTTTTAAGCTCTCTTTTAGTACACATCTGAATTCTAAGTAGGTGTTTTTGACAAAGCTTGATGGAAATGCCCTAACTGAGGTTAATTACCTAATTTCTTGGTCTATTAATCTTCGTGGTATATAGCAATCACCTCTGCATTTTCATGCAAATCTTTTTTTGTTGCTCTGCCTTTTTATGCCCTCTTTTAGTACACATCTGAATTCTAAGTATGTGTTTTTGACAAAGCTTGATGGAAATGTCCTAATTGAGGCAGCTAATTAGCTAATTTCTTTAGTACACATTTGTTTTCTAATTTCTGGCTGACAACCTTAGCATTTAATTGTAACCTCAGTTTTCATAGGAGAAATTAACTTATAGTGTGATGTTGCTGACAATAAGTTCCTAACTTTTGCAGGCATCCCTCTTCATAGACACATTTGCACCATCTTGAAGTCTACTAATAGTAATTCATACCACCGTGTCATAGATGGTATGCACCAACTTCTTCATCTGTTCTGAAATTTTCATGGATTCACCAAGATTACAAGACTGGGTCATCTAAGCTAATCTGACCTACTTTTGTTGTATTACATCTATTTTCTTTAATTTCATTACAAGAGATTTCCTATCACTACCATGAGATGAGCTCACTTGCTCTCTCAATATGTTTGTCTCAGATCATTCATGATCATGCTACTTTTGTTGCTTTTTTAAATTTAGATGTCTTCTATGTACGATGTTGATCATTTGTATTTAAATGACATGGCGTTTTAGTAAGCTTTATGTTAGCCATCAACTGACTTTAGATTCTGTACGATGTTGATCATTTGTCTCCTGCAAACACAGTGCTGTTGTTTTTCTAACTTTAATTTTGATTCTCCATGAGAAATTTTGGAGATTCATCTAAATCTCTAAATTTTGTGTGCGTACTAAAAGTTCAGAATGCCTGAATCCATTCATGGTTAACTCTCTCAGTAAATATTTCTGTGATAGATGCCAACTTGAAGGAGCCTTTCAAGTAATTGATATCAAGCTTTTCAGTGAGTAAAGTAGACACCTTCCAATTTCAATCCATTTGTTGAAGTATGTGGTTAAGAAACAAAGTATACATCAAACTTATGTTGAGAAATTTTTGAAACCATTGTGTCCATTGAAAACTGTTAAACTCTTATGCCCACATGTCCAAGAAGATGAAATCACTCAGACTAATTGATTTGGCTAAAAATCAGATATCTCAAAAAACACTGGTTGGATATTACATAATAATCATGTTGTGTCTTTCTAGGTGATTGAATAGAGGAAGATGGATAATATCACAGCCAGTGAAATAGCAGGATTTGGAGTTGGGACATTGTTGTTGTGTGCTACCATTGCTGCCCCAAAAGTGGATGCATTCATTTCAGCTTCACAAAGGAGGTAATCTCCCTTGCTAAAATCATTGCACCATAGAAAAGATGAGATTTTTGAGGGATTTGGCCATTTATTTCATGTGGTTTAACCTTCTTCTTTTTTGGCTTGCTCATGATGTGTTGATTATATATTTAGAATAAAGCTTTTATCTTGATCTTAGGAACTAGCTTTCATTATGCTCTGTTTCAAGGTTTTGATAATGAATTTCTCTTTTTGTAGTAGTTTAGAGTGATCGCATTGATCAAAGGACATAGATTAAGGAAGTGTGCTGCAGTTGTTCCCCAGTGAGTTTCTTTTCGACCCTATAGCACGTTCTTGCTAAATCTCCTTGAATGTTGCATTTCTATTCTTTTTTCCTTTTCTTTTAATTCATGTTTAAATAGATATATCTGCTGTTCTCTCGCTAAAAGTCTCGCATTTTCCTTCACATTCATTGTTGTATTGTACTCTTTTGAACCACTTCACCACACCCATGTCTCTTTCTCTCTCTAATAAATGGCATTGAACCACTTCACCACACCCACTTCACCATTGTTGTATGTCATCCTAATAAATGGCATTGTTATTTATGCTTGATCCGCTAATGGTGTAAATGGATTAGCCACTACCCACTGAGAGAGCAAGTGTGTTAGTAGTGATAGTTTATTGGAGAATTTAATAGGATGGTTACATGATTTGAATTGTTTAGTTCTTTGATAGACTACAGTGTATTGGTGTCAGCTATCGAAGCTTGAGTGAGTGAATGTTGTAAGATGGTTGGTGGAGGTATCATTAGGCTAAGTGGGTATTGATATAGTGACTTAGGTATTTTCAAATTTTTAGTGGGGATTGGGAGATAATTCAACAGAAATGAGTGGATGTAGAAGTTAAGAGTGTACTGGTGGAGTATTAAGTGGATGTGGGTTAAGTGAAATTGCTAAGTTGTTGCTACTTTACTGCTTTTATTTCATAAGTAGTTACTTAATTTCAAGTGAAATTTTATGTCAGCCTTCACCTTTTACTGTAAATTACACTTCCAAATGCAATGTGAGTGCTTTTCTTAAGTTGATCTGTCTTTTTCTTGGTTCAGGTTACATGCCCAGGCTCTTAACTTGCTGCTTTCGTTAGTGCTGCAGTGGTCGAGTATTATGACCACCCGTGCTATCATGGTCAGAAGCGGATGAGTATATTTAGCAATTTCTTAAACACTCGCAGAAAGATTTAGTGTGAAGAACATGGTCTATCTGGGTTGTAGAACGCATAAAGACAAATAGATTTCTTTTTTCCGTTGGCAGCTTAATGATGCATATAACATCTATGTCAGTCGAGGGATCATTTTCTCCTGACGGAATATGGGAAATTAGAGAATAGTGTTGTTGGTATGATAACACTTACGTAAATACCCAGGATTTTTGTATATCATGATATGAAGACGCTGAGATCACATGCACCTTTTACACGTGAGCTTTTGCACTCTTATGGAGTTTACATAATCACTGAGTTTGAACAGTTGATATGCAGGGGCAACAAAGTTTTACATCAGCATCAAGCATCAGATGTACTTCATGTAGCAGCCAAGACATCTTGAACCGCAATTTGATGAATTAATGATTAATTGGCTGTAATATAAGGGTCTTCTCATTTAAATATTCGTTTAGCAAATGTCATCCGCAATGTTAAATCTCTAATTAAGTTGGTGTCTTGATCAGTTGGTTATGTCTTCAAACATCAGTCAAATTCAGGTGTATCAACAAATTTATGCAACATTTATATGTGTGTTTCTCATAGGATTTCACGTGAATATATCCCTGTTTGTTTATTGGCTCTTTTCTTTTCACTTCAATGGAACAATATAAATGATGAAGGCGCTCCTTTGAACTTTAATTTGCAAACTTTTGTTTATTGGCTTTACCAATTTTCCAATTCTTGAACTTATGTCATGTTTCCAGCATGCTCAGTCAATAATTTGTATAAATAATCCAGGATGTTGCTTTTAGTTCTTGGGTTTTTTCTTACCTCATGATTTCTCATATTATTTTTTTTCCTTTTTTATTTTTTGTCTTTGTAGGTTTTGACTGAGAAACGAACTATAATCGTAAATGGTCACTTACAACAAAACATAAATAAATTTAAAACAAAAACAAATTTAAATCGTGCCATGGTGGTTACGTGCGAGGTGGATGTTAGAGCTTTCTTAATCTCTTTTACATACATGTTTTTAGAGTACCATGAATCACTTAGGTAACTTCGGCAAGTTGTGACTTGAAACAAAATGAGTCAAAGTTGGACATATTGGTATCAACTACTATAGTGGAACTTGACTTTTCTTTATGCTTACGGGTATCTCTTTTACATACATGTTTCTTAGGTAACTTCGGCATATTGGCTATCTTAGGAATAAGTTATCTCTAGAGAATTAGATTTTTACATGTTATCAAAGCTTATTCTGTTAAGATTTTGAATTGATGATGGTAATCATCTAACTGTTGGATTTTCTGATCCAGGGCCACACATCATCTAACTGTTGGATTGATGATGGGAATGCTTGGAGCTAGAGTTAAAAAGAGAAAAAACTAACGGTTAGATTTTGCTAGCCCTGGAGTTGGATTATTGTGAAATTAGAATATCTGTATTTTTGTTTTTTCTTTGAAGTTGTGGTTTGTGAGGGATAATGTTGTATTTGAGGATACTATGGTTTGTAAAGTTTGTGGGGACAAGGTTTGCCTCGGGGACAAAGTTTGTGAGGGATAATGTTGTACTTATAAGGTTTGTCTCGGTACAGGTGAGGTTCTACCGAAATTTTTTGAAAAAACTCTATATATCCGTAACGTAGGTACGGGCATTTCCTAGTACATTATAAATCACGTGCTTATCTTATTCGAATTAAAGATGAGAAGAATTCAGCGAGTTATTGAGATGTCTTTTCAGCTGCATGCGGACGAAGCAAGAGAAATAAATTATAATCGGGATAGTTATATTTGATTTTCGTACCACTTATGGTTCACGTAAGGGGAATAGTGTCAAAGAGTTATATTTGATTTTCGTAGTTGCTCCTGATTTACCGGCTGATGCACTTGGAGCGGCTCCACCGGCTATACTAGCCAACCCAAGGCGCCGTCGCCGGGTACGGAGGAGACGACGGAATCAGAAGGCGGACGTTGGTGTGACTGGTCAAACCCCGGAGGTTACCGGCCCGCATGGGGAAGCCCAGGGATTGGCCAATGACCCTGCGGCTTTTCAAGAGTTGCAGGTTTCAAATTCAAACTCTGCTGTTGACAAGACTTATCAGGAGCCAGCTGTTGGGTGTGCTGCTAGCAGTGCTATTGTGCAGCCTTGCATTAATGTCTCGTTCTTGTGCATTAATGAGGAGCAACAAGTCTCGTCCTCCTACATTTATGAGGAGCAGCCATGCATTTATGCCGCGCCACCTGAGAGCTTCGTAGTGAGCCCTCCCTTGGGAGGCGTAACTGGCTTTGGTGATGCCTCACCCCCGCCCATCATTGTGGACCAGATCTCGAGCTCTGGCCTCCCCAATGCCGAGTTTGATGTGCTCCTGAATGATGCCACGTCAGCGGACACTGTGGTCGAGGACCCGCTCTCCCCGCTCGATGTTGACATTGACTCTCTGCGCCACCCCATCCATCCTCCCCCTGCAGGTGATCCCCGCCATGCCACGCATATCTCCGGGGCAGAACTTGAGAATGCGCAAGTGCGGGCTGGTGAGGAACTAGAGGCGTTGCACCTCCAAGGCATAGAGTCTCTCCTAAACTCTCCCATCCCTGTGGGTACCCAAAATACAGCGGGCGAGGAAGACATGTGGGATTCGGCCTCGGAGAACGACGATGAGGCGGTTGATGGCACCGAGCTTCTGGCGGAGCGAGGCGAGCCCAACGTTCCTGCGGGAGCGCTCGCCATCCGTGATCGATGAAGATCTTGTCGTGGAATTGCAGGGGATCGGGCCTTCGCAAGCTGTTCCGGCTGTGTCGAAGACTCATTGGCCGCCACGACCCCGACCTCATTCTTTTGCAAGAGGTTGGGCTTGCTATGGGTGATGCACATGTTATCAAAGGTAAGTTGGGTCAGCGGTGGGGCATCCTTCTCGTCCCTCGCCTGGGCCGCAAGGGGGGAATCATGGCGGCATGGAGGATGGAGCTGGGACTTGTCTCGTTCGTCCACACTTCTCGCCAAGCAATACATGGAGTTATCACCAGCTCGCCCTCAACGCAATGGTTCATTTCCTCTGTTTATACAGCAAGGACCTGTACCGAGCGGCGAAATCTTTGGCAGGAGCTGTCTCAAGTTTGCCAAGGGGATCGTGCTCACGTGGTTATTGGAGACTTCAACACAATTGTCTCGCCAGTTGAAAAGAGAGGTGGGCGGCCGTTTCGCCTCAGCAGAGGTGTGCGGGATTTTCTGGGGTTCCTTGCCTCGAGTCGGCTTATGGATCTCGGGTTCACTGGGCAAACTTTCACGTGGTCTAACAAGAGGCAGGGGCGTGCCAGGATACTCGAGCGGTTGGATCGGGGTGTCTGTAATGAAGAATGGAGGCAGCTCTTTCCGTCAGCCTGGATCAAGCATCTTCCCCGCTTCTCTTTTGATCACAATCCTCTCCTTCTCTCCCCAGAAGCTGAACCTCGTCCTCCTGGTCCTTCGCCATTCAGATTGGAAGATTTTTGGCTGGCCGAGCCAGAGTTCAAATCCTTAGTCCGCAGAGCCTGGAACAGGGATCGGCGAGGTGCTCGGCAGTATGTCTTTGCTGGCCGACTTAAAGAGATCAAAGATACTGTCAAGCTATGGAACAGAAAGGATGAGGCAGATCACTTTCGAGTTGGTTCCCAGACTGAGAGTCTCTTGGCCTTACTATATGATAAGGAGGCCTTGGGGATCCTGTCCGATAGAGAAGGGCTGGAGCTCCGTTGTATGGAGAATCGCCACACGGCAAACTTATTGCGCCAGGAAGATTTTATCGCTAGGCGCTTCAGGCAGAAGTGGATAGAGGGGGGAGACAGGAACACCACTTTCTTTCATAAATTAGCATCCTCGCGACGACATAGATCCAGAGTGTCTGAGCTGGTGCTGGAGTCAGGGGAGGTGTTATCAGATTTCTCCGGGATCGCCGAAGCACTCGTCGAGCACTACCAAAAGCTTTGGTGTGAAGCCGATCTATTTGGTAATGAGCCTCCGATTCCGGAGCTGCCTGTGTTGGATGCTGCGAAGAGGGTAGAGCTTATAGCGCCGGTCCTGGAGGGGGAGATTTTTGCTGCACTCAAGGATATGGGGAGTGGGAAGTGTGCAGGTCCTGATGGTCTATCCGCGGAATTCCTCAAGTTCTGGCACATTGTGGGGAGGGACCTGGTAGAATTAATTCAGGGTTTTTTTGCCACGGCTAGGCTTCCCCCGCACTGGAATGAGACCTTTGTCTCGCTCATTCCAAAGGTTGACAACCCAAGATGAGTGAAGGAGTATCGACCAATTAGCCTGTGCAACGTGTGTTACAAGGTAATTGCATCAGTTCTGGCTCGACGACTTCGAGATGTTATGGGTGATCTGATCAGCATCGAACAATCGGCTTTCATTCCTAGTCGGAACATCTTCGACAACATTGCCTCGGCTCAGGAGCTCCTTCACTCGCTGCACCGGGCTCCGCGCCGACCCGCTCGCTTATGGCGATTAAGGTGGATGTGAGGGCGGCGTACGACAGCGTCAGATGGATCTTCCTCCTGCGGGTGATGGAGGTGATGTTTTTTCCCCCGAAGTGGATTGAGTGGGTCTTCGGGTGCATTTCCAACTCTTCGTTCTGCGTCATCGTTAATGGCCGGGTTTGGGGCCATTTCCCTGCCTCCCGGGGTCTCCGACAAGGAGACCCCCTATCGCCTTACTTATTTCTCCTTGTGCAGGAAGTGCTCTCCCAACTTCTAAAAGGCCGAGGAGGTCTGAAAGGTGTCAAGTTTTATGCGGATCCGAAGGTGTACTCTCACCTGCTATTCGCGGATGACTGTCTCCTAGTTACACAGGCATCTCAAGAGGAGGCGCGGCGTACGGTTAGAATCTTAGCGAAGTTTTACCATATGTCAGGGTTGGAGATTAACCCTGACAAAACCAAGATCCACTTTTCACCATGCGTCGACGAGGAGCATCGGCAGAGCATCTGCAGGACGCTGAAAGTGGCGGAGACCAAGGAGGCTTTCAAGTACCTTGGAGTTCCTATTGACGCTGGGAAACTAAAAGCATCAGATTTCAATGACTTGTTGGCCTCTTTTCAATCGAAGCTGAGCAGCTGGAACGGATTGAAGCTGGCGAGAGCAGGGAAGATCACATTGATCAAGTCAGTTCTGCGGGCGACCCCAACTCATTCTTTCTTCGCAACAGAGGTGTCGGCATCTGTGATTAGATCTTTGCAATTCATATGCAGAACTTTCCTTTGGGGTGCCAAGAGATCTTCGTGCCATGTTGCTTGGGATTGTGTGTGCTCGCCAAAGGAGGAGGGAGGTCTTGGGCTTAGGAAATTTGAAGATTGGCAGAAAGCACTGCGACGGAAGAGAGCGGCGGACCTTATGCTCCAACCCCATTCTATCTGGGCTCAGCTGACCATGTCCAAGTACAAGTGGAAGGGTCCTTTGCCGTTGGGAACGATACCGGCCAGGTGTTCAATTCATTGGAGGAGAATCTGTCGCGCTGCCAAAGCACTGCGGCCGAGTCTGAGATGGACGCCATCGATTCAAAGCCAGGTTAGTCTTCTGGAGGATCTTTGGGTCCTAACTATGCCCCTGTCTATCTCCCCTGCTCCCTTCCATTGTGATTTGTTGTCCGGGAACCACTTGGTGGGGGAACTCCTACTTGTGGATGGGTCGTGGGATGAGCGCAAGATCTCCATCCTTTTCTCCCCTGATCTCAAGGAGGCGATTTTGAGGATTCGGTCGGAGAGGAGAATTGGTGCTGACCGTGCGGACTGGGTGTTCCATAGCTGTGGACTGATCTCCTTTTCTTCTATCTATGCTTCCTTAGTTGCTGAGAAGTCCAGCAAATGAGTGGGGGGGAGGAGATGAGTGCCGGGTGGATTAACTTGTGGAAATGCCCAGCTGGCCCACGCGTTCTCTTCTTTCTTTGGAAACTCTTTCATGGCAAGATCCCAACTGCGGCATGGCTTTGGCGAGTGGGAACAATCCAGGATCCCAGGTGTTTGAGGTGCGGGAGCGACCGAGAAACTATCAGCCATCTGTTCCTCGAGTGCCCATATGCGTTGCAAGTATGGGCTGGGTTGGCGCAAGGCATCGCTCATCCGCTGTCCATAGAGGATTGTTGGAGTCTCCTATCATCTAATCCAAAGCTAGGCTCAGGAGTATGGAAAAGTACTGCTGTCTATTGCCTATGGTGGTTATGGAAAGAGAGGAATGCAGTTATTTTTGAAAATCAGCGGTCGACTCCGGCGCAGCTTGTGTGTTTGATTTCGAGGCAAGTGAAGGAGTTCAGAGGCTCTATTCGACCCTAAAAGCATCCGCCTGCACCACCGGGTACCTCCATGCCAACCATGACACTACGAACGGACACAGCGTTTAGTAGCGGCACTGCGGGTTTGGGAGCAGTGTGCTTGGTGAGGGATGATCCTTTACCGGCTTGGACTTGGGGAGATCGTTGCCAAGCAAGGTCGGTGGTCGAAGCTGAGCTTCTGGCCATCAAAGGTGGTCTTGAGGAGGCAGAGCGTAGGGGCCTTTCGAGCATGGTTGTAGAGTCTGACTCCTTACTAGCAGTAGGCTGCATCAATGGCAGATTCGCTTGGCCTAGAGAGTTGGAGGTGGTCCTGCTAGCGATCTGGAGGGTTGCAACTCAATCAGTGGCCTCTTGCTTCATCCACATCCCCCGGGAGCTGAATTCATTGGCGCATGAGGTTGCTAGCTTGGCTAGATGGTCGGGAGCGATTTGAATCTTGCTCTGGTCAGCTATGCCTACTTTTTCTATCTTTCCTTTCTTCTCTTTTTCTTCTGTAACGCAGCTCGTTGAGCTTATCTAATCAACAAAAAAAGAGGTAAAGAGGTTATGGATAAGAAATGAGGATAAATTTAATCCACTTTTGAGATAAGGATAAAAATTGTAAAGTGTATAAAATATATAATATTATAATAGTAGGTAAGTCAATGGGTTAATATTATAATATTTGAATTAACTATTAAATTAATTCAAATGTATCTACGTAAAGTGTATAAAAAATATAATATTATAATAATGGGTAAGCTAGTGGGTTAAGATTATAATATTTGAATTAATTATTAAGTTAATTAAAATGTTTGTACGTAAAGTGTATAAAATATATAATATTACAACACTCCAACGTATCTATTTTTGATGAGTCAGTGCACGCTGACAGTCGACCTCAGCACCACCACCACAACCAATTCTGGTTGCAATTAATCCTCAAAATACCGGCTAATCCATCTTTCTCTATTCCACTATTAAGTTAAGTTTTTGGTATTTGTATGTTGAACCGTATAAAATTTATACTATTATATTATTATATAAAAATAGAGTAAAAACATATTATGATAAAGTATAATATTACCACCCCACCGTCATGTTCGATGTCTCCACCGACAAATCCCTCTCATATCAACGCTCGCTTATTTGCCATCTCCGGCAGATGCCTGCTCCTCCGCCATTGTCGGCAACGATGCCCGCCCGTCCTCCTCCGGGTCGTATGGCTCGGCGGTGTTGAGGGCGTTCTTGACCGCGCCGTGCCCGCCAGCGACGTACACATGGCCTCCACCTACGACGGACGCGAAAAAGAATCGTATAGCCACATGGCATAGCATGGTGACGTGGCATGGTATTCGCTGGATTCCGGGCTTTCCAAGCATGTCATGGGCGGCCCTCCCTGTGGCGTGCTTCGGCCTAGACCGGCACGTTTTGGGTCACGGCCTGCCAAGGGCACAAGGAGAAGGGTTGTGCTGGGCCTTCATTTTAGGGCCCATGGGTCAAGCACAGCATGGGCACGGTGCTGGCCCGAGCATGGGCAATGAGTGCCCGTTGGGCACGGCCCTTGGGGCCGGGGGAGGGCAAATTGGAGCAGTGGGTGGCCCCGAGGAGGTGAGTTTTGAGTGGCGGAGGGGAGGTTTGGGTGAGATCTCTGCGACGGGCATCGAAAGAGCTGATCTGAGCAGTATGGGCCGGAGGGGAGCAGATTCAAGCGACGGAGGGCCGAGGGAGTAGATTTGAGCGACGGGGTGGGCTGGTGGGGGTGGTCAGTGAAACTTGGCAATTCGCTCTCTCGGGCTCCGACAGCTTGAAAGAGAGAGAGAGAGCGGCTTCGACTGCCGAAGGGCCTGTTTGATGTGCCCATACTTATCCCCAAACATCTTTTCTTATTTAAAGTAATCATTATTCATTTATTTTCATTCCACCTATCACCATCACTCTATTTTTTTTTATTCCAAGTAATATTTACTATTTTATTCCTATTTTTCCTAACACAAAATTCATTATTCACATTTTTCCTAACCTTATACCAAATGATGCCTAAGAGAGAGAGAGAGAAGAGGGGGGGGGGTTTTTTTTTTTTTAAAAAGAGACGAAGAGAGAGAATGGATAGGGGGAATTTGGCGAATGCAAAAAATTGGGCTATAGTTGGTTTGGCAGGGGGCATGTGGCCGGGCCCGGCACAGCATGGCCTTTCATGTGCCTGGGCCGTGGGTCGGGCGGGGCCAGCATTTGGCCTAGATGGAATGGCACGGGCACGAGCCTGTCAGTCTAGTCCGGCATAGGCACAACCCAAGTACACCTTGGGCCATCATTTCGTGGGCCATGCCAGAACGTTTGACATGTCTAGTAGGTTAGGTTTGAAATATTTGTCTTCCTTATAATATTCTAAGTGGTTACTAACAAAGTTCGAAGTTTCGATTTCTATATCGGTTTATGACCGACCAAAAACTCGATATGTTTTGTTAGTTTTGATGGTTTTGGATTTTGTTTCGTGGCCTGGTTTCGGGATCGAAAAATGTCTAAACCTGATACATGTCGGAGTTCAAACCATGGTTAATACTTGATGATGGTAATGGGTTGGTCTCGTAGTTCAATCCTTGAGTTGCGGCTTTTTTTTTGAAATGTAGGCCTTTAATGCCCCCTCTTAGCTAGGGTAAAATATTTAACTAATGGAAAAGAAAAAAAAAAGTTTTAGTCTTGGTTTAAGCTAAAATGATATTTATTTTGTTAGTTTGAGTGGTTTTAGGTTTAGTCTTGTTTCCATGGTTTTGGGTCTAGATTTGAAGACGGGTAGTTGTGATAATGTTCCGGGAGTTTTGGATTGGATGATCATGCTATTAATGTTGCATCGGACTCTGACATAATAAGGAGGGAGCCAACAATGGAGCAGTGGTGGATTACTCTAAGAACCATAAATGGAGAAATTGATAATGGATACAGAGCCGCTGTTGCCAATTAACTCGCATTTGATAATTACGAAATTTATATTGCGCTGATGCCAATCCGAAGATGCTCAAGGAAATTTTTCGTGAGTGTTTGATTGAGCCCCGTTCTTCTGGATCAAGAAAGTTTTTATGATTGCAACAGCTTGGCTCTTTGGAGTTTGGGCTCCTACCCCTGTTTGGCAACGGGGGTAGGAAACGGGGTTAAGGGGGTTAACCCCTTCTTATTTTCAAACACTATTGGGTTAAGGTTATGGGGTTAAGAGGAGTTAAACCTGAAAATGGGGTTAAGATTTTCTATTTCATTTACATTCATCAGATATATTCTAATATTATTTTGAAAATGCTAATATATAAAAAATGATAAAATAATATATTTTTTACATGATGTGGACCAATCATGGTATAACATGTGACATGTGGCACCCACATATATTAATACTTTATTATAATAATATGTTATTGATATTATTTAATATTTTTGTACATGTTTATCTTTCTACGTGCAAATATTTTTGTTAGTCCATAAACATTTTTTATGTGTTTTTATGAGCATATAAAAATTTTTACGCACCCATAATATTTTTTTATATGCGTACTGTATTAAATAATATTATTTATATGTTATTATAATAAAATATTAATATAAGTAGGTCTACATGCCACATGTCATATCATGATTGGGATGCATCATGCAAAAATTATTTTATTTTATATTATTATAATAATAAATATTAAAATATTATTATATTAATATAAGTGGGCCCGTATGGGGATGCATTGATGTGTACAACCATTATTTTATATAATTTAATAATTAATATTAAAATATTATTAATATAAGTGGGTATGCATGGGATGCACTAATGTGTACCAACATTATTTTATATTTATTTTAAAAATAAATTTTAAAATATTATTATTATATTAATATAAGTGGGTATGTATGGGATGCACTAATGTTTTATATTATTTTAATAATAAATATTAAAATATTATTATTATATTAATATAAGTGGGCCTGTATGGGGATGCATTGATGCAATATTATATATTTTATAATATTATATATTTTTATACACTTTACGTACAAATATTTTAATTAACTTAATAATTAATTTTAATATTATAATCTTAACCCACTAGATTACATATTATTATAATATTATATATTTTATACATTTTATAATTTTTAACCTTATCTCAAGCTTAACCCACTAATTTACCCATATTTCTAAACCAAATGCCAAAATGGGTTAAGTGTACCCTCATTTCTTGTCCCCATTTTTTACCCCTAACACCCTTAAGCCTAACCTCTTAAGCCTAACCCTCTTAACCCCCAACCAAACAGGGCTTAAGCTCCGTTATGTATATGTTTTTTAATATTAATTTTAGTGTACTAGTGTACGGAAATTAATTAATGGACCCTTGCTATGATTAGATATCAATGTAGACCATGATTTTATAAAATTTTGTTTTGGTGTAATAGCATTTCAATCAGGTCCACCATGAATGATTATTAGTTACTATGTTCTCAAGTATCAACTGTACCATACTAATAGAGTAATTAATGGCGGGTCATGATACTCATTTATTATATAATATTAGTTTTTATGATTTAATATATTAATTATAAAATTATACATACGTGACATGTACACGTGATGTAAAATTATAATTAAATAAAAAAAAATTAGTATTAGAGGGTGGAGGGCACAGGGCCCATCTACTGAATCGGCATGGAGTTCATCTGCTGAGTCATATCACGTCATAACTAATCTCTCATGTGAGTATGTGACATAAAATTGATAATTATAAAGAGAACGAGAAAAGAGATAGAGAAAAGGGGTGTGGTAAGGGACCCACATGCACTATTTTATAAAATAACGTTTTATAACATTGAAGCTAAGTTACCCGGTGGTAGGCGATCCATATACACCGGGTGGACACGCGGCGAGAGAGGGCGGCGGGGGGGGGGGGGCCGTGTGTGGTTAGAAGACAGAGAGGGGCCACCCAGCTGAGCATTAAAGCACTGATTAAAATTCTCATCATATTTGGTAGCGAATTAAAAGCTCCATCTGCCGATCATTGATTGCTATATTCAATGACTTACATAAAAAACACCTTTAATCCTTAAAGAAACCCAATGAAACAGCCAATAGGAGAAGCAAAAAAGGCTGAGAAGTTTGTTAGTAGAATTATTTAGCAATTGCAATGCTTATTCTTGTTACCACAATCTAGCCAACCTGCTTGTGAAGATCTCCTTTAGATTCATCTAACAAAGTCTCAATTCTCTCATGAAGTATTTATAATCTCCCTCCTTCATGCATCAAAGTTGTTCAAGGTTCTCTCCTCTCCTCTCTCTCTCTCTCTCTCTCTCTCTCTCTCTCTGAATTTATTCCTGCAGAGCCAGTGGTTTCTTATCTTCAATGCCCATAAATCTCTTTCCTTTCTTCAAGTATTGTCTTATATGTTGCTCTAGGATATGGGTCTTCTTCTTTTTTAGTTCTAGAACCAAATCTTCTCTTTCCTCACCTAGAATTCTAGAAATCCATCAAAGAAGTCTCTCATATGCATTTTGGCATGAGGACCTCTTCTTAAACTGATTGCAGGTGTTTTGGTGCTTTTTTCATGAAAGTTTCATGCCTTTGTCTACATCCTTAAAAGGTTTTGTGTTTCCAAGAATGGCAAGTACCCACAAATGAGACTAGACCTCTGCTTCCTCTGAGATGGAAGTTATGAGATCACAGGTATGGCTATAATGGTGAGCAGAGAGAAACCATGTGCAGAGAGAAACCATGTAAGACATTGAAGGAAAGGTGAGAGAGAAAAGGCCACACAGAGGAGCAAAAGCTACAGGGAGAGGAGAAAGAAGGATGCCAACAGTTTGGTTTACTCTTCTGAAGACTCTCCAGTGCAAGTCTGGGCCATCTGAAGTCTATGAACCAAAAGCCAAGGGGCATCACCACTTGAGCACCATCTTGACTAGTAGTAGAAAAGGAGGCAGGTCTGGATGCTCTAGATCCATAGCCAATCTCAAGGATGTCATCCATGGCAGCCAGAGGCACCTGGAGAGGCCACCAAGTTGCAGCCCAAGGTCCATTGGCAGCAGTGAGTTCCAGAATCCAATAGCCCATGAGGTGATCTTCAGCAACTCTAACAAGTGTGAGCTCAAGATCACTGGTTTTGGAGGGTGCCATGATGGTGAAGGTGGTGGTGGTGGCTTTCGATCCACCACCTCTGTGGGCACCCTTAAGCCTGGGACCCCAGGTCCTGGAGGAGGGCACCATGGCTGGCAGTATAACCCTTCTTTTAGGTGCCCAAGTTCTTCTTCTAGTCCAAGGAGGGTTTCAAGCTCTTTTGGTGAGAGAGAGGGGTCTTCTCTCTCTAGTGCTGTGTTTGGCAATGGTGGGGTTTCTTCAACACCAAGACCCTTCCATGAGTATGGTTCATATAGGTCCTCTTCTCCTGTGGTCTGCCCCAAGTGTGGGGAGGAATTCTTGAAGATGGAGTTGCTGGAAGAACATCATCTCTCCAAGCATGCAGGTGAGGAACTTTTTTTTTAGCCTTTATTTCTGCGCTGAATCTGTTTCATTTCCTTTTTAGTGATATATGGTGTTTTTTTTCCCTTCTTTTGAACTCATATTGAAAAATCTTCAGCTTGCTTCTGGAAAATGCTTATTTTGATTTATCTTGACCATATATGCATCAGTTTTCCTCAAAATCCTACATATTAGTAATTTAATATCTGAAGATTGTAGACAGAGATAACCTGTTCTTTTTAGTGTCTCTGAAGATTGTTCAGAGACAGACTCTGTTATTTTTTGTTCTTATTGCTAGACTTTCATGATTTGAGTTCAAGATAGGATCTTTGCTTAAAGTCTATGAGTTCATTAATTCTTTTTTTGGGTGGTTAGATTAGAATCTTGTTGATGAGTTATACAATTTGCATTCTCTGGATAGAATTCTTGAACTAGATTGGAGGATGTCACATTAATGTGTATCAGCTTCTAACTTAGATTTCTCATGTCAAACACACAGTTACTGAATTGATAGAAGGTGACTCCTCTAGAAAGATTGTAGAAATAATCTGCAGAACAAGCTGGCTGAGGACCGAAAACAGCCGTGGAAAGATCGAAAGGATTCTGAAAATCCACAACACTCAGAAAACCTTAGCTCGATTCGAAGATCACCGAGAAATGGTGAAGCTGAAAGCTAGCAAACTCCCCAAGAAACACCCACGCTGCATTGCTGATGGCAATGAGCTCTTAAGGTTCCATGGCACCTCCATGGCTTGTTCTTTAGGCATCAGTGGCTCTTCAAACCTCTGCTTCTCCGAGAAATGCAGCGTTTGCCGGATCATACGACACGGGTTCTCGGCCAAGAAGGAGATGAAGGGAGGAGTTGGGGTGTTCACTACTTCTACTAGTGTGAGAGCGTATGAAACTATTGAAGCGTTTGAAGAGAATGCTTCTTTTAAGAAGGCATTGCTGGTTTGCAGAGTGATTGCTGGAAGAGTTCATAAGCCTCTTGAAAACTTCAAAGAATTTGGTGGGCAATCTCAATCTGGGTTTGATTCTTTGGCTGGAAAAGTTGGTCTTTATTCGAACATCGAAGAGCTCTACTTGCTCAATCCTAGAGCTCTTTTACCATGCTTCGTTGTAATCTATAAACCTTGAAGAAATTTTAATCTTCCTATCTTTCTTCTTCTTCTTCTTTTCCCTTTCTTTTGCTCCTTTTTTCTTATATTTATTGCATTTTGAGTTGAAACAAAATGCTTCCATGGCAATTTGTTTCTCTGTAAATTCCTTTTTTTGTTTAAGATATTTCATTTTCTGGAGTGATATGCTCTTTTTTTTATGCATTTTAGTGTTCTGAAACAATTTTGGAAATATTTATTTTTTGGATATGGTGGTCTGTTGAATAAAATGACAAAATAGAATATAATATTAAATTTAACAAAATTTCAAATTCAAATTCTCGTGTTTTTTAAATCTAAATCTCCATCCTTCATCTACCCAACTACCATAATGCTATGGCCTCAAAGAAAACGTTTGGAAAACCAAGAATAAGGCAATCTTTGACCAATTTATGCTAGAAAAATATCCTAATAAATTAGTAAATCTCATCTCTTCATTCCTATCTATCCAAAACACCATGATTCAAATTCTTATGCATAGCAATCTCACATCACATCATGTGTATTCCATTCAATTCAAAATAGATGCCCAAAACAGCCAAACAAATATTTTTACATGATTCAATATAGATCTGTTTGTTTCTCGGAAGCCATTTTCCATTAAATGGCATCTGCGTTGGTGTCAGTGATTTCAAAAGCTTGTCGAGGAGTCCGTGTATGTGTTTGTTTGGACTGCGTGTCCTGCAATAGGATATATACGTGACTTTGATGCCATCTATCTGAAAAAAGAAAGCATTTCCTCTTGCAGGAAGCACATTAAAATGGTAACAGTATAACAGTATATATCTGTGGACCCAATATCCAAGTTTTCAAAAGAATAAGAAAATGGTTAATTTTCCATTTTTT